>PISX010009576.1:0-75066 GCA_004024625.1 Mellivora capensis
GTGGAAAACAATTTACCATGCTAATGGACATCAGAAGAAAGCTGGGGTGGCAATCCTTATATCAGATCAATTAGATTTTAAGCCAAAGACTATAATAAGAGATGAGGTGGGACACTATATCATACTCAAAGGGTCTGTCCAACAAGAAGATCTAATAATTTTAAATATCTATGCCCCTAACGTGGGAGCAGCCAACTATATAAAACAATTAATAACAAAATCAAAGAAACACATCAACAATAACACAATAATAGTAGGGGACTTTAACACACCCCTTACTGAAATGGAGAGATCATCCAAGCAAAAGATCAACAAGGAAATAAAGGCCTTAAATGACACACTGGACCAGATGGACATCACAGATATATTCAGAACATTTAAACCCAAAGAAACAGAATACACATTCTTCTCTAGTGCACATGGAACATTTTCCAGAATAGATCGCATCCTGGGTCATAAATCAGGTCTCAACCAGTATCAAAAGATTGGGATCATTCCCTGCATATTTTCAGACCACAATGCTCTGAAGCTAGAACTCAATCACAAGAGGAAATTTGGAAAGAACCCAAATAGATGGAGACTAAACAGTATCCTCCTGAAGAATGAATGGGTCAACCAGGAAATTAAAGAAAAATTGAAAAAAATCATGGAAAAAAATGATAATGAACACAAAGGTTCATGGGCGCCTGGGTGGCTCAGTGGGTTAAAGCCTCTGCCGTTGGCTCAGGTCATGATCCCAGGGTCCTGGGATCGAGCCCCACATCAGGCACTCTGCTCCATGGGGAGCTTCCTCCTCTCTCTCTCTCTCTCTCTCTGCCTGCCTCTCTGCCTACTTGTGATCTCTGTCTGTCAAAAATAAATAAAATCTTAAAAAAAACACACACACACACAATGGTTCAAAATCTGTGGGACACAGCAAAGGCAGTCCTGAGAGGAAAATATATAGCGGTACAAGCCTTTCTCAAGAAACAAGAAAGGTCTCAAATTCACAACCTAACCCTACACCTAAAGGAGCTGAGAAAAAAAAAAGAAAGAAAGCCTAAGCCCAGCAGGAGAAGAGAAATCATAAAGATCAGAGCAGAAATCAATGAAATAGAAATCAAAAAAACAATAGAACAAATCAACAAAACTAGGAGCTGGTTCTTTGAAAGAATTAATAAAATTGATAAACCCCTGGCCAGACTTATCAAAAATAAAAGAGAAAGGACCCAAATAAACAAAATCATGAATGAAAGAGGAGAAATCACAACCAACACCAAAGAAATACAAAGAATTATAAGAACATACTATGAGCAACTCTACGCCAACAAACTTGACAATCTGGAAAAAATGGATGCATTCCTAGAGACATATAAACTACCACAACTGAACCAGGATGAAATAGAAAACCTGAACAGACCCATAACCAGTAAGGAGATTGAAACAGTCATCAAAAATCTCCAGACAAACAAAAGCCCAGGGCCAGATGGCTTCCCAGGGGAATTCTACCAAACATTTAAAGAAGAATTAATTCCTATGCTCCTGAAACTGTTCCAAAAAAATAGAAATGGAAGGAAAACCTCCAAACTCATTTTATGAGGCCAGCATCACCTTGATCCCAAAACCAGACAAGGATCCCATTAAAAAAAGGGAATTACAGACCAATATCCTTGATGAACACAGATGAGAAAATTCTCACCAAAATACTAGCCAATAGGATTCAACAGTACATTAAAAGGATTACTCACCACGACCAAGTGGGATTTATTCCAGGGCTGCAAGGTTGGTTCAACATCCGCAAATCAATCAGTGTGATACAACACATTAATAAAAGAAAGAACAAGAACCACATGATACTCTCAATAGATGCTGAAAAAGCATTTGACAAAGTACAGCATCCCTTCCTGATCAAAACTCTTCAAAGTGTAGGGATAGAGGGAACATACCTCAATATTATCAAAGCCACCTATGAAAAACCCACCGTAAATATCATTCTCAATGGAGAAAAACTGAAAGCTTTTCCGCTAACGTCAGGAACACGGTAGGGATGTCCATTATCACCACTGCTATTCAACATAGTACTAGAAGTCCTAGCCTCAGCAATCAGACAACAAAAAGAAATTAGAGGCATCCAAATTGGCACAGAAGAAGTCAAACTATCACTCTTTGCAGATGACATGATACTATATGTGGAAAACCCAAAAGACCACTCCAAAATTGCTAGCACTTCTACAGGAATTTAGTAAAGTGTCAGGATATAAATCAATGCACAGAAATCAGTTGCATATCTCTACACCAACAACAAAACAGAAGAAAGAGAAATTAAGGAGTCGATCCCATTTACAATTGCACCCAAAACTATAAGATACCTAGGAATAAACCTAACCAAAGAGGCTAAAAATCTATACTCAGAAAACTATAAAGTACTCATGAAGAAATTGAGGAAGACACAAAGAAAAGGAAAAATGTTCCATGCTCCTGGATTGGAAGAACAAATATTGTGAAAATGTCTATGCTACCTAAAGCAATCTACACATTTAATGCAATCCCTATCAAAATCCCACCCATTTTTTTCAAAGAAATGGAACAAAAAATCCTAAAATTTATATGGAACCAGAAAAGACCTCGAATAGCCAAAGGAATATTGAAAAAGAAAGCCAAAGTTGGTGGCATCATGATTCCGGACTTCAAGCTCTATTACCAAGCTGTCATCATCAAGACAGTATGGTACTGGCACAAAAACAGACACATGGATCAATGGAACAAAATAGAGAGCCCAGAAATAGACCCTCAACTCTATGGTCAACTAATCTTCGATAAAGCAGGAAAGAATGTCCAATGGAAAAAAGACAGCCTCTTCATAAATGGTGTTGGGAAAATTGGACAACCACTTGCAGAAATGAAATTGGACCATTTCCTTACACCACACACGAAAATAGACTCAAAATGGATGAAGGACCTCAATGTGAGAAAGGAATCCATCAAAATCCTTGAGGAGAACACAGGCAGCAACCTCTTCGACCTCAGCTGCAGCAACATCTTCCTAGGAACATTGCCAAAGGCAAGGGAAGCAAGGGCAAAAATGAACTATTGGGATTTCATCAAGATCAAAAGCTTTTGCACAGCAAAGGAAACAGTTAACAAAACCAAAAGACAACTGACAGAATGGGAGAAGATATTTGAAAACGACGTATCAGATAAAGGGCTAGTGTCCAAAATCTATAAAGAACTTATCAAACTCAACACCCAAAGAACAAATAACCCAATCAAGAAATGGGCAGAGGAAAGGAACAGACATTTCTGCAAAGAAGACATCCAGATGGCCAACAGACACATGAAAAAGTGCTCCACATCACTTAGCATCAGGGAAATACAAATCAAAACCACAATGAGATACCACCTCACACCAGTCAGAATGGCTAAAATTAACAAGTCAGGAGAGGACAGATGCTGGCGAGGATGCAGAGAAAGGGGAACCCTCCTACACTGTTGGTGTGAATGCAAGCTGGTGCAAATGCTCTGGAAAACAGCATGGAGGTGCCTCAAAAAGTTGAAAATAGAACTATCCTATGACCCAGCAATTGTACTACTGGGTGTTTACCCTAAAGATACAAATGTAGTGATCCGAAGGGGCACGTGCACCCAAATGTTTATAGCAGCAATGTCTACAATAGCCAAACTATGGAAAGAACCTAGATGTCCATCAACAGATTCATGGATAAAGAAGATGTGGTGTATATATACACAATAGAATACTATGCAGCCATCAAAGGAAATGAAATCTTGCCATTTGCAACGACATGGTTGCAACTAGAGGGTATCATGCTTAGTGAAATAAGTCAATCAGAGAAAGACAACTATCATATGATCTCCCTGATATGAGGAAGTAGAGATGCAACATGGGGGGTTTGGGGGTAGGAAAAGAAGAAAAGAAACAAGATGGGATCAGGAGGGAGACAAACCATAAGTGACTCTTAATCTCACAAAACAAATTGAGGGTTGCTGGGGGGGAGGGGCGTCAGGAAAGGGGGGTTGGGTAATGGACATTGGGGAGGGTATGTGCTATGGTTAGTGCTGTGAAGTGTGTAAACCTGGCAATTCACAGACATGTACCCCTGGGGATAAAAATACATTATATGTTTATAAAAAATAAAAAGAATTTAAAATTAAAAAGAAAAAGAAAAGAAAAAAAATGGAGAAATTCTTTTAATGGCTATTATATTTCAAATTTGGTGGTTATTTTTTGACATCATTTAGAGAATCAAAATGGAGATAATATGAATGATTAGATAAAAACTGTACTTTATAGAGGATTTGGAATCACACCTAGACTCTACTATGAACAGAAATCCAAAATAACAAAAAAAGCACAAACCTTTAATTATATTCTCTTTTAAATAACAATGGCCAGCATTTGAAACACAAACTAAGTTGTTTTCAAATTTTCATCAGCACTAGTTTTCTCCTTGAGACATTTTTAGATATTAGAATTCAGAGTATTTTTATTATATTTATATATATTATATATATATATATGTAATTATATTACTTGTTCTAATCCAAAAAGTATATAATTACAAACCTTTAAAATTATTATATTTAGAAATATTTTGTTTCTTTTAATGTAAGCTATTTGTCTACTTCACATTTATTTTGATTGTTATGCACTAGTAGGCAAACTTATCAAGAATGAAACTGTGCTCTCACCAACCTTAAATATACTTACCAAGAAAAAGATTCTTTATATTAAGCTATTCTTGCTGTTGTTTATTTCTCTATTAGAGACTCAGATGAGTCTCTAATAACCAGGAAAAGGAAAAAGAAAGGGAAATGGAAAGTAGAAATATGTCAAATTGAAAAGAAAAACAGGACCAATAAATACCATAAACATGAGAAAACAGAGAAAGTATTTTTTCAGCTAGAAGAAATCCACTTAGTCACATTATGAAAATATGCCTTTTATTAATAGTCAGCACCAAGATGGTAAGAGGAAAACATTGGCCTGAGGGTTATGTTATATTTTTGTGTCCACTTGCTGTCAAGGGTGATAAAAGTAGGCAATTTGCCAACATGATTAAGAGCATGAGTTTTGGAGCTAAATACTGTGTATTTATGATATTCCTGATATTACTAGCTATGATACCTTGGGAAAGTTAATCTCTCCCTTGATTTGCTCACCTATAAAATAGAATTAATAATATATTACCTAAAGTATTATTGTGAAGATTACATAGGAAAATATATTAGCAAGTCCTTGGTATATAGCTTGGTGCAGAATCTTTAATAAATGGGAGCTATTTTTACAAACCTTAGCAAAATGGCTCATATATTTGCATAACATCTGAGGTTATCAGGCATTTTTAGTGCTTGTTTCAACTTTCATTCTTTGTACACATAAAAGCCGGTGGAGTAAAAATATATCTAGGGATCGGAGAACTTAACCCAGAGAAATTTCTTACTGTATTTGATCTTAAACTAGTATTTTCATATCATAATATATTACTTTTAAGTAATGTTATATTTCCTCTACATCCTCCATGTCACTCTAAAACAATGCATTATGTTTCTTAAAATAGTTTGCCAACTTATTTAATAGAGAGTCTTCCAGTAATAACAATAAAGTGGTTCGAGAGTGCTAATGGTTGAACAAAATTTACTTAAAGGTATTTTTTTGAGCTTGTTACTACATGCCAGGCACCATTATAGATGCTGGGGAAATAATGCAAAACTGCAAGGTCATGTTCCCAAACACTTTTTTCTAAGTAATCTTTTTGTTCTTGAGATATCCTTAGGAATTTTATTTTTGATGATTTTATTTATTTGAAAGAAAGAGAGAGAGAACAAGAGAGAGTGCACAAGCAGGAAGGGCAGCAGGCAGAGGGAGAAGCAGGCTCCTAGGGACCAGGGAGCCTAATGAAGTGCTGGATCCCAGGACTCTGGGATCATGACCTGAGCGGAAGGCAGATGCTTAGCCACTGAGCCACCCAGGTGCCCCCTCTTAGTGATTATTTTAGTGTGATGTTAATGTTGAGAATAACTTTTTTCTTTTTCATTTATTAATATACCTATGTTGAGGAATTAAATCCTGTCAAATGAGGCTCCTTCATCAATTTTTATAATATTAAAGGAATTCTTTAGTTTTAAGACATTTAACCAATTCATTGCAAGACAGAAAAGATTATGTTTTAGAAGCATTTCTTTAATGATGGTTAAGCAGAAAAAATTAACAATCACAAAGAAAATAAAAAGTAAATCAATAAGTTTTAAGGCTATTAATGATGATGTTCATAAAAGTGATACATTTTCCAGCTAACTGAGATTTAGAGGAAACATATTTCTTTTTCAATAATTGCATTTGAAAATATTTCTTGAACCTGTTAATTCCAATAATAAATGTGATAAATGAAAGTAATAATGATTTTATAATTTGAATATAAAATTAAACTGATTTTTTAATGATTCGAATTCAAACATAAATGAAAAAATAAAGAACTAAATTTGACTAGCCTATTCTTACATGCATCATAAGAATGAAAGTTACACATCACAATAAATTTAGAGGATGAAAACAGGTTTGGTCTACATCTGTTCCAATTAAAATATAAATAAATGTTTATTATTTTAGTCAATTTTTAAAAATATCTTCACGTTTTTAAATATTTGCTTTATTTCTAAATTATCAGTATAGGGAAAAAAAGAAAAAACCTGCTCCTACAGTTTTCTATGTAGATGTGTTTAAATATTTTACTCTGTGGAGATCCAAATTTAGTGAAGAAAAGTTTCAAGTTTCTAAAGATTTTGAAATAATTTTATTTAAGTTTTTTTTAAGTTTATTAAGTTGTTTCTAGAGTGTGTTAATATTATAGGAAAGAACAAAAAAATAAAATTTTAATACATTTTGATACTTTTGTTACCTCCAAATACTGTTTCCCCAAATGATTCACCTCAATATATATAATGAAGATATAACACTTAGCATGCTCATTTTCATTGTCATTCTCAACCTAAATTTTCACAGTATTACCTGTTCTACAAACAACTATTTATGCATGCCCTATAAAATTTAAGTTGATGGAGTCATTGAATATTTTATGTTTCAGTTTAGTTTAAAATGTACGTACATCTTGCCCATTCCAGTGAAGTTGTGAAATCTTTCATCACGTAAATAATTTTCATGTCTCTCTTTTATAACAAACTAATGGTATCCAAACTAAAAAAAAAAAAAAAAGCACATCTTCACTTAAACATAACAAGCTGAATCATTTGCAGTATTTGATTTTTATGAACATTTTAGATCTATACACATATCAAAGCAAGCTTGAACTTTCAAGGCAAAGATTTGATAATCCTACTAAATAATTTCTTTTAAACATGACATCAGACCTTCAAATGATAAAAAAAAAAAGAGATACGGTGTATTTAGGGCTTTTTTTAAATTTAGTAGACATGACTTTTTATAAAAGTCAAATAAAAATGTCCAATGTAGAGGAAAAATATAACAATACTATTTCATGGAATAGGTAAATAATATAAAAATTTTCCACATTATAAGTGATATCAAGGAGAAAGAAAAATTCAGAAATTTAATTTATCTTTCCTTACCTCAACTGAAGGAGAATGTTTTCTGATGGAATATTGTAAGAATAGTTCAATATGAAGAATTCTATCAATTCAAATGCTGGCACAGTGTCAGCATTAACGTAGAGAACTAAAAAACAGATTTTCACTGTAATTCATTCAGTACACATATGGACCTGCTTTTAGCCTTTCCATGTAATGGCGAATTCATTCAGTTACCTTTACTTCTTGTACACTTACCTATTTATTTAATAAACTTCTATAAATTCTTAGTCAAATGGAAGGAAGGTGTGTGTTTGAGTAAGGGTTTTCAAAAGAAGAATGTAGAAAGTGTTTTCAAGAATGTGGCAGATAAGAGGAGGAGGAGTACAAGTGGGGTGGAAAGATAAACATTTGTATCTTTATCTTAAACTCATTAAACTCCAGATTACAGTAGAAGAAACAAATTCCATTGCTACTCCTTCCACATTCCGTCATCAATCTGCTATCTCATCACTCTCCCTGTAAGCTCGATCTTGTGGTAGTTAAGGTATAAAAGAAAGAAAAGCTTACAAGAAAAAAATAAATATTAGCAGAAGAAACAGATAAAAGAGATTCAGTATCCAAATGCTCAGATTTGAAATTTTAATTGTAAAGTTATCATTAAATAAACTAATATCAACTTTAAACATAGTTCTAAACTATAAGTAAATTTATTTTTAAAAAATCATTAAAAGCATTAGGTATATGATACATCTTCAAAGATAATATTTGAAAGAAATAAATATATACAACACAAATGAACAAAATTGTAATGACCTGTCATACCCCCACAATGATAAATTTTGCTGATTCTCCCTTTGGACATTTTCTCTGTGCAAATAAATTTTCTTTTAGTATATGAACTAATATTTGAACTTTCATTTCTCTGCCTCCTCTGGATTTCTTGCTTGCCCTTCCCACACCTACTCTGCCCTCCTTCTTATAGAATTTGGCATGTGGTATCACTATGTAGGTAAAAAAACTGTAGATACTTGGAGAAAGAAAGAGGGGCAAAGTATAGGGTCATTATATAACATCATGAAATCACAGTACTTCTGTAAATGCAAGAAGGTGTTAAACAGAAGGTTTGCCAGAGGAATAGTTAACAAATGTCACTGACATAGAGAAGGAGCAAGTGGAATTCACCTGGACAACTTGGTGGTCAGTGGTAAACCAATTAAACCTAGAGAAGGCCAGAGACAAAGAAGGAACTTTCCAGTTCTGAGGGATGCAAAATAAACAACTCTCAATGAATAATAAGACTTTCCTATTATTAAAAAAGATTTTATGGCATTGTACAACTAGGGATTTAGTGTAAAAATGTATGGATTTTCTGTAGAGAATTACAAAGTATGTTGCTTTAAAAAATATATTAAAAACTATACCCCTAGGGCTAATAATACATTATATGTTAATAAAAAATTAAAAAAAAAATTTAAGTATATTAAAAAAAGAATTTTCTAAAAAATTAGGATAAGAATTTTCTAACCAATCCAGGTAGATATTTTATAAAATGGATATCATTAAAAAGGATTATTATACTATATACACATCTCAGTAACTGTAACCTCTTAAATACCTTTTACATATAGCCTATAAATTTGATAGAAATCACTTTTAGATCAAATTTTACCATAAAACTGTTCTAAATACATTTTGTTCATTTTAAAATAAATATTTTATTACTAGCTTATAGCCAACAAATCCTATATCCTCAATGGTAATCTGAATTATGCAACATAATAATGAAACAACAAAAAAGAATCAATGTGTTTGTTTAGAGTAGAACCATTGATTCCAAAACAAAGCAAAAGCATTTTAAGAAAAAATATAGCAATTTCTAAGTAGAAGAGTAAAATATTTTTTATTTAGGTAACTTTTAAAACTAAAGTATAAGTGGAAAAGACAGCCAAATACATGGTCTTTCCTCCAGCCTCAAGGAAGTCTAAAAAATTTACCTTCAGCCAAATCCTCCTTGAATTATTAATATCTAATCATTAAGAGTTTATTATCACTTCCAAGCTGATGTACCAAACTGAGCACCTCAACTACCAGCTGAGATGGTTTGTATGGGGGTAACTGGGATTGATTGAATACATCTGAGCCGAAGAGTGACCACTAATCACATACAGCTGAAGAGGTTATAAAAGTAGATGCTAACACGCACCCACGCACCCACGCACCCACGCACCCACATGCCAGGTACAAAAAGAAAGAAGTGTCAGAGCTGAGAGATTTTCCAAGCTGAGTTCATCTGACATCGTTTAGCCTTGTTTCTTGTTATTGTGCATATCCCAGGTGAGGAGTGACTGGTACAAGGCTGTGTTGTTGTTCTTCGTGAGGTGGCATTTGCCTCTTCTATAAACACTCTTAAAGGTAGGTAAACTTTTTACTTCTATGTAAATGTTACCATTAGGAAGTGGGGTGTTATCAGAAGCTAGAACTACCGTTGCCTTCCCTGGGAAGTCCTCTCAAGGACCTGCCTCTTTTACTGAAAGGTGAACGCGAACTCATTTCTATCAAAATCGATCAGTTTTGTCTGATTTTGTTTATTATAGAAATGAATTTTCAGTAGGTAATCTTTTCTGTCTGCTTATTTTGTTCAACACCATGAACGTGAGATTTGTTCACGGTGTAGCAGGTACGAGTATTTTGTTAATTTTTGTGAGGTATCCATTGCACTGTTGTAGAAATGGTATCGTTTGTTCTACTCTTAGTAGGTAGTTGGGGCTGTTGCAAATAGTTCTGCTTTGAGCATTCTCACCAATATGTCTCTGCTGTTGTTACACACGTGCAGAGATCTGCGTTTGATACGTACTGGGGCATAGAAATGCTTCTTCCTAAGTTTTGCATATGTTCTACTTTTAGTAGATACTACGAACATCTTTTTCCTAGCGGAGGATTAGTTTTCAGTTATTTCCTCTCTCTCTCACTTTTTAAAGATTTTATTTATTTTAGAAATTGCAAGTAGGGGTAAGGGGAGGAGTACAGGAGAGAGAGAATCTCAAGTGGACTCTGAGCTGAGCATGGCGCTCTCAATACGGGGCTTGATCTCACCACCCTGAGATCATGACCTCAGCTGAAATCAAGAGTCTGATGCTTAACTGATTGAGCTGCCCAGGGGACCCAGTTACTTCATATCCTTGCCAGCACTTAGCGTTTTGTCTTGAAGTTTAGTGGTTATGGCAGGCGTATATTATGTTGTTATAGTTTTTATTTTCATGATATTGATAATGAATGATACAGGTAGTGTGAAACCTTCTCTTTCTGATAGGCCTTTAGGATACTCTAATGATATGCTCAAAAAAGGAATCCTTAATATAAGTATGGCCCAACTTAATTAGGGTTTTGTGGGGTTTTTTTCTCTATTACATTTAAAAAAATGTTTCCCAATCTCACTTTATGAAGATTATCACTAAGTTCTCTTTTAGAAACTTTATTCTCATTAAGATCTTTAATCCACCTGGAAATGACTTCCATGAATTTTGTGAGTTTGAATAAAGGTATTTAAAGATTTTTTTCATTTCTTCCCTGTTTTTGTTTTGATTTGTTTAAGATATGTCAGAGTGAGTGAGTGCAAGCAGGGGGAGGGGTGGGCAGAGGGAAAAACAGGGTCTCTGCTGAGCAGGAAGCCCATTGTGGGACTGGATCCCAGGACTCTGGGATCATGACCCAAGCCAAAGGCAGATGCTTAACCAACTGCTCCACCCAGGTGTGTCTTCCCCTTGGTTTTGTTTCATTGGTTTAATTGTTGTTTTTGGTGCAATGGTATACTCTTAGTTATAACTCTATGATAAGTCTTGAAAAATGGTCCTACAATTTGTAAATAGAAGTTGTTCTTCCGAATTTTCTTGGCTGTTTGTTCTCTTGCACTTAACACTATAAAAATAGAACTTGTCCATTATTTAAACTCTGCTGAGATTTTAATTGAAATTGCATCACTTTTTCATGTCTTCAGTTTCTCTTAGTATGTGTTTTTGTTTTTTAATCTCGCATCTCTTGTTAGATTGATTGAGTATCCCTTTTCTTCAGGGATCTTTCATTTTGGATAATATTTTTGGTGATTTTTTGTTTTGTTTTGTTTTGTTTTTTGCTTCTCACATGCTTAAAGTACTTATCTGTGCTAGTGATTCAAAAGATGAGTTCTCCCATAAGTACACTGAGATGACAAAGTTTCTGAGATAACATGGTTTAAAAAAAAACTATGAAAATCTATTTTTTTAATGTCATAGATTGTCACAATTAAGCTTATGTATTGTTTCCTCTATTTTGCATTGAACAAAGTCTTTTCACTTAGGATCTTGGTGAACTGACTAAAATTTAAGAAGAATCTGGATGGTTTCCTCTTTTTCTTAATCAAATTTTTATATCCTTTGATACATAATATTCAATTTTGCTTTTTTGCCAGTATTGAGTAACTCAACAATGAGATGATATATATAAATTAAACTATGGTTAATTTTCCATAACTGGGTTTGTAACAAGTTGGATCCAGATTATTACAGTAATGCCAATGATTCCATATGCCATAATTTATCCTGTTTTCCCACTTAGTGTCCCAAGCAAAATCAGGCAAACCAAAGTTTTTGAATTAAGTAATAAAGATGTAGGGACACGTTCTTGCTCTAAAGATATGATCTGATAACAATATTTTCTCCTTAGTAGTTAATTTATTAGAATGTCCTTGCCTTTCTTTTCATAGCTGGAAGTATGGTTCATTGTTCAATGTTTTGCATCAGAGTGGGAGATTTCCCTGCTACCAGGTTCCCTCCACAGACTAAACTAATTAAATACAAAGCAAGAGCGATTTCCGCCCTAATAAATCTGCCTGTGGGTTAAGACACTATGTCACTTTGGTAGTTCTTTCAATAAAGCCAGAAGGGATTAAACCTAGAGCTTTTTTTAATCATTGCCTATGACACTAGTAATAGTCTTTCAATCCTACCCTATCACAATGAATGCTTTGACAGGAAAATTTCCCCATACTGCTCTCAACAATCTAAGTGAGATGGTCAGCACTTAGGACAACTGACAGAATCTATTATAAAAATTCATGCACATTTTTCTTAGTGGCAGAAATAAACTGATTTCCATCTCTATAAATCCTAATTGATCAAACATTGCCATACTTTGAACATAAAACAGCTTCCCATTTTAAGTCGTCTGATTTTGACAATAGCTATAAAACTTTATGACTGCTAAAATGAATGTTTATTTTGAATGTTCTGTTTTCTTTGAACATGTCCCTTTGTAAATAAAATGAGTGAAAATCTGTGTGCAATTTTACATTTAATTTCTCAAATACAGCAGAACACATTAAGGTTTGAATTTGAATGTACTTTTCTTTAAAGAAAAGATGTAATGTGATACAAAGTTCAATTTCTTCTTTGCATCTGATGGTCACCAGCCATCTTTTTAAAGCTATTGCTTTCAGAGAGCATAGCTATGCTTAGTACCAGGCCTAATAAAACCCCTGTCTTTAATCATGTAATGATAACATTGTGTTCTATAAGCTTCTTTTGGTTAA
Organism: Mellivora capensis; assembly: GCA_004024625.1. Taxonomy (NCBI): domain Eukaryota; kingdom Metazoa; phylum Chordata; class Mammalia; order Carnivora; family Mustelidae; genus Mellivora; species Mellivora capensis. The sequence goes on from PISX010009576.1 coordinate 13,106, forward strand.
GACAGAAGTCTGAACCAAGTTGTCAATGAGTTGATGACTTCTTCATTAAGATCTACTTGACCATTTGATAAATTCAGATTCTCAGTTTACACTGTTGATTACCTCTTTTTAAAATTAAGTTTTCTATGTTAATTCCAGTATATTTAAAATACAGTATTACATTAGTTTCAGGTGTATAATAGTGATTCAACAATTCTATACATTATTCAGTGCTCATGATGACCAGTATACCCTTTAATCCTCTTCACCTATTTTACCCATCCCATCTCCCCTCTTTATATGCTCTATTTTAAATAAGTACCCTCAGTTGTTTTTTTTTCTTTCAATAAGAACATTTTTTACTTGAAGCATACTTCAGAATACATGGATCTAAGATATATATTTTTTTTTTCACCAAATAGAATACACATTTTCAAGTACACATATAAGGCGGCCCTGGTTAAATCACATAAAAAGAGATTTAACAAATATTACAAATTTAAGAAGACTGAAATCCCACTAAGTATATTCTCCAACTACAATGGTATAAAACTAAAGATCAATAATAAAACTAGAATCTAAACATAAATGTTAAATATTTAATATGTAAATATTAAAGAACACACTACCAAAAAAGCAATGGGCCAAACAAACAGCAAATCAAAGTATGTCTCGAAACAAAAGAAAACACAATATTCTAGAACCTATGGATATAGCAAAAGCAGATGTTAGAGTGAAATCTGTGCTATAAATGCTTGCATTAAGAAAAGTTCGAATAAACACAAGGAACTAAAAGTAGAAACATAGCTGAAATTTAGTAGAGGAAGGAAATAACAAAAACCAGAAGTAAAAAATTAGAGACCAGAATAAACAATAATACAACATTGAAAGTAATGACCAGTTAAAAAAAAAAAAATAAAATTAGCAATGTTTTAAATACACTAACAAAGAAAAAAATGAGAATACTTGGAAGCCAAAATGAGAAATGGAAGAGAGAACAATAAATAACTGTTGGGTCGGCTGGCTCTGGGAGTGCAGGAGGAACAATAGAAATGACCGCAGGCGGCTGTCTTCCAGCCTCCTCCCCCCCTTTCCTTAACCCTTGACTCTCCCACCAAAAGGATGTATGCACATGTCACGTCTCCATAGGTAACCCAATACCTATGCAGGAAACAGAAGTATCAGGACCCCCCACCCCATACCCTCCCATCACCAAATACCCTACCATATATGGATGTGAGCCCATGCCCTACCTTGGCCAGATAAAAGACCCCCGCCAACTCCCTCACAGTGTGACTTCCTCAACTCTGCTTTCCAGAGTCGAGGAACCTGCCCGAGGGTGCCCACCTCCTCCCAGTGCGACTTTCCTGACTCCCCTTCTCCTGAGCCCTGAAACATTGCCCAAGAGTGCCTAAAAAAATCCTTGCCTTGTGCCTACCTCGCCTGGTGTCGTGTTTATCTCATCTATAAAACCTTACAATAACCACAGAAATACATAGTGATAACAGTTTACTATAAATAATTCTATACTCCCAAATCAGATCACTTAGAAATGTACATTAGCTCTTAAACAGACCAAGAATTTTCTCCAGAACTTCCATGGGTAACTTCTCTATTTTCTTTGAATTCGCCTTTATGGTGTTATTAAGAGTATCTAGCACATATTAAACATTCACTGGCAATTCATCACCTTGCACCACTGCTGGATTTTCATAGCTGTTCCCTTTCCACAAAAAAGCCTTGAAACACTAGTGTTTGAATAATGAGCAGAGAAGATAACTATGTTGACTCAAGACAAATTCTTCAGTTAATGATTTAATGTTAGGCAGTAAGTGATACTGTCTTCAGTTGCCCTGCCAATGGTGACTTGAATTTTGGAAAGAAAAACTATCCATTGAACTTGAATGCATGGATCTAGGACTAGTAAAACAAAAATCTCTATCCTGAAGGAGCTTTCAATATATGATCATCCCTTGAACTATGCAACTATGCCCCTGCCTCCTACTAATTCTCTGCCTAGATTTCTTTTTTTTTTTTTTAAGGACTTTATTTAGGTGAGAGAGCCCAAGTGCACATGAGTGTCCACTAGTAGGGGGAGGGACAAGCAGACACTCTGCTGATCAGGGATTCCCCATTCCTAGCCAGCGCCAGGCAGATAGTGGCCTGAGCTCAGTACTCTGAGATCATGACCTGAGTCCAAGTAAGAGGCTAAACTGACTGAGCCACCAGGCATTCCTTCTATCCTGCCTAGATATCTTATATTGTTAAATAGAATTAAAATTGTCGTGATTATATCCAAATGTAAATGTTTCTTAGAAGATAGGCATTGTCACTTAATACCACATGGTCTGAACATATTGTTACAATCCATAAGGTAGCCATTAAGTGAGTTCTTTGTAGACAGAAGACTTTTTCATTGGGATGAGAGCTGTTTTGGACAAAATGCACTTTGAAAAGCAGCTGGCACTAAATAAATAGCATGGGTCCTGGGAAACTGGAGCAGGAAAAATTCATAAATGGAAATAGAGTTGTTTCTGAAGATATTCCTGGCATATTTCATATTTCTTCATATCTTTAACAAATAATCACTAGAATTTGCCAGACTAAAACCTCAAATGTTCAAAAGAGCTCTTATAATGAAAATCATTCATTCTGTATTTTATTAGAAGTTCATCTTCATCTGTTAGGTTTCTCATTAATTTCAAAGATGCTAGAAGGATTGGCAGACTTAGAGTTGCTAAAAGATATCCACATCAGGGGCGCCTGGGCAGCTCAGTGGGTTAAAGATATCCAAATCATTTTTCCAAATTCGATTAAATGTGTGAGGTTGGGCATGATCAACATTTATGATTATTTGAATGGTAGTACACCAAGGGGGAGGAGAGTGTGTGTGGAATTGCTCAAGGCTGTTCCCAGGAGGCATAGATAAAAGTAGTGGGGAATTAAGCAGAGTCAAAGTATGCTTATTATCATTATAATAATTCCCAGCAGCAAGATCTTTTAGACTATGGTAAAGTCTTCCAAGTTTTCCATTTGAGTTATGTAAAACTAGATTAGATAAAGCACTGGAGAATTTACTTAAGAATAAAAGCCTGCTCAGACGGAAAGATGGGGGAGATCACCAAACCTTCCTTTCCATTTCTAATTGTTAGGACTCCAGGAAACATATAATGGATTTGAACACACAGGAGCTGTCCTTATAATTTTTTAAGATGAAAGCAGGTTATTCATCTTCATAACCAGAATAGTCATTACTGGAAGCAGATCTATGTCAGTGGTGAATGACTAGATTTTTTCAATAGATAATCTGAACATTTTTCCACAGTGAATTAGCTCTAATCAACTTGACATGTGAGAACCATGTACTTTCTGTGGAACCACAGGGGATTTTGTCAATCACTTACAGTGCAAGTCCCCCTATCTTTAACATATTGAAATTGTATTTATTTATATGCCATGAAAAGTACAAAAGTCTGGGGCCCCAGAAATCGCAGAAATAGACTGATACACATAGTTGTTAGTTTTAAAATATGGGAAATATTCCAAATACTTCTCTCAAATCCATGCATTTGGATACTTTGAGGAGAGCTTAAAGTGAAACAGAATTTATTAATAAGTGAGATAGATATTTTGTACTTATGAGTAATTATAAATCAACAACAAAGTGGTTGAATCTACTGGCCAAAGGCATTAAGACCAAGAAAAGGATTAGCTTTATACCAGCAACTCTGTAATAAAACTAATTTAAAATCTTAAACATTTGTACATTCTATTCAGGTCTGTTTCTTTAAATTTTCTTCAATTTATAACACAAAAAAGCTCTGAACATGAGTAAGGCATTTAACTCAAGATTTTCGCATAAACAAGGATCTGAAGAAATCTTTTATTTCCCTTCTAGAAAAAGGACAGGAAGAGCAATATAAATTAAGCTACCAAAGCAGAGTTCTGAATGTGAGAAATTGAGTTTGGAAAATACTAAAGACATGCCCCCCTTCCAGAGAGTAAGACGAAGTTTTATGTCTAAACTTGAAATCGTTTGACTGAAAATAAGGAAAACTATTTTATTTCTTTTTCAATGTATTTATTAAGGGAAACAGTGCAATTATAGTAGTTCACCCCTCCTCTGGTGGGGTCTATTATATGTGTTTTCTATTACACAGCTCAGGGGGCTCTAAATGCTTGGTTCAACCCAAGAATGGATGAATGGACTATTCTCTGTCTTTATTCCACAACAGAATTTATTTTGAGTTGCCTTGTCATCTGGTACTGTACTGGGTACTGTAAAAACATATTAATGATTATTGAGACTTTACAACAAAATATAGTATGTTCATTTAAATTTGAATCAAACATAGTAGATTTTTAAAAATATATAGATATGTCCCATGTAATATTTGGGACATATTATATTTAATTATAAATATTAATTTATTATTTTATATTATATATAAATTATATATATTATAATATTTATTAATATAATTAATTACACAATTAATTATATTTAAAAATTATTTATCTCAAATACAAATGTAACTGGACATCCTCTATTTTATGTAGTAGCTCTATTTCTGTACAGTTTCTTTATAGCTGGTATCAGAGGGAGTGCCCTCTGAGGGCGTACTTGGGCCCTCCTCAGAGGGAGTACTTGGGCATGACTCCAGCAAGCTGCAAAGGCACTAGAACCATGGCCGCGAAGTCTTCTGCATGAAACTGATTATCTGTGAGACCAGTTTTCTGGCACTAGAACTTGTAGCTGGCCTTCCCTGGTCCCACTCAGCTAATCTGTCCTTATTAGCAGCACTACTCCTTAAGTGGGCCAAGCTTCCACTAGTTCTCTAGTGAAAATAAATCCAGCCTTGCCTCTCTCAGTACATAAAGACCTGCTTTCCCCACCAGTTGCCTCCAGGTTTTTGCTTATAATATTTCTACTAAAAAAGGTACTGATCTCTTCTTTTCCTCACATTCTTATTCTACCAATAAAAATTACATTGTTAGTATATTTAGGGTAATATCATTAGCACATTAACTGATGGCTATCTCCTTGAGTTATTGAGGGTCAAGCCTGAGGAAGTTATTATATTTCATTCTGAGCAAAGTAGAAAAATTTTATCTTTTCTAATTCTTTCCCTCTCTATATCCAGACCCTCTAGCCTTTAAAATGATTCCTTCTAGAGATGTCTGGCTGGCTCAGTTGATAAAGAATGCAACTCTTGATCTTGGGGTTATAAGTTTCAGCTCCATTATTGGTGTAGAGATTACTTAAAAATAAAATCTTAAACTTATTCCTTCTAAAGGAACAAAAATGAAAGTATAATTTTCATATGAAAAGTGGTTGAATGTTTAAATGATGAGGCACTGGAAAAAACTCAGATTACTTAAAACTTCAAATAATAACTTTTTTTAGGTAGGCTCCATACTCACTGTGGAACCCAGTGTGGGGCTTGAACATAAGAACCTTAGATCAAGACCTGAGCTGAGATCAAGAGTCAGATGCTTAACCAGTTAAGCCACCCAGGCACCCCAAATAAGGACTCTTAATAGATAAATACTATAGAAATACAAAAAACAATGTTAAATTCCCTCTGGCAACCACCAGTTCTATTATAGGTCTGATTCAGTTTTTGATTTCTTTCTTTTTTTTTTATTCCACATATGAGTGAAATCATGTGGTATCTGTGTTTCTCAGTCTGACTTATTTCACTTAGCATAATATCCCATGTTGTCACAAATGGCACAATTCTGTCCTTTTTTATGGCTGCATAATATTTGTGTGTGTGTGTGTGTGTTTGTGTGTGTGTATACCACAACTTCCTTATTCAACTATCTATGGGCACTTAGGTTGCTTGCATATCCTTGGAATTGTAAATAATACTGCAACAAACATGGGGTGAATAGATCTTTTAGAATTATTGTTTGTTTTCTTTGGGTAGATATGCAGTAATGGAATTATTAGACTATATATGTATTTCTATTAATTTTTGAGGAACCTCTATACTTTTTTCCACAGTGGCTACACCCAGTTTACATTCCTACCAGCAGTGCACCAGGATTCTTTTTTTTCTCCACATCTTTATCAACACTTCTTATTTCTTTTGTTTTTTATTTTAGCCATTCTTATAGGTGTGAGGTGATATTTCCTTGTGGTTTTGAGTTGTTCTTCCCTAATGATAAGTGATATTTACAATTTTTCATGTGTGTGATGGCCATCTGTATGTCTTCTTTGGAAAGAGGAGAAGATGACAAATGAGAAATGAGAAATGCAGGAAGAGGTGTGAGGGATACAGGCTTCCAGATGGAATGAATAAGTCATGGGAATAAAAAGTACAGCATAAGGAATATGGTCAATGACACTGTAATAGTATTAGATGGTAACAGATGGAAGTTACACTTGTGACAAGGATAGCATGAATTACTATATTGTACACCTGAAACTAATATAACATCATGTGTCAAACATATACAAATAAAAAATTTAATAAAAAATTTGTTAGTTAATTGAATATACATCTTCATTTGTTTAATACTTCACAGCCCAGTCTTGCATTTATACTATGTCTAAGTAACTTGAAAAAAATCAAATCTCTATTTCTACATAAGACAAATTAGAAAGCTATTCATTTTTTCTAATGTAAAATATGATCAAAGTGTTATGAATAAAATGTCCACATACTATGGATTCTTTTACTGAATAAATGCATTTTATTAAAGTTTATAAATTATTTTTAAGATTTTATTTATTTGAGAGAAAGCAAGAGAGCAGGGGTGGACAATAGCATAGCAGCAGAGGAAGGAGAAGGAGACTCCTCTCTGAGCAGGGAACCCCACATGGGGCTCAAACCCAAGACCCTGGGATCATGACCTGAGTCAAAGGCAGACACTTAACTGACTAAGCTACCAGGCACCCCTGTTTATGAATTATTTTAGTTATGTCAGTAACTGGGAAAATACCCCCATGTTCTAGCTCTTCGAATTATGATCAAGGATACCTATTAGTATCTGCTATTCATATCTCCAGTCTCCTATTTTAATACTTCCCCTGCTTAGTACAAGTAGCAGGTATTTATATAATAGGAGAATGTTCTGTTAGAAGATAATCTTGAAGACTCTGCACCAAGGGTAGTGTATTTAATGTATACAAACCTGTGTAAAATACACACTTTCAGGGCCTGAATTCCGAACTGACTTTGAGATGTTGTATTGTTTATTCCACTCTCAGTCCCTTGCAAAAACTGCTTCAACAACTCGATATCCTTCCAAGAAAAAAAGAAATCTAAAGTCATTTCATGGCCTATTTATCTATCCAGGTTCATCTCACACCACCACTCAACTGACTCCACTTTTGGCATCAATACTATTAAATTGTATGCAATTTTTTAAAGGTGACATTCTCTTTCTAAACTTAAGGGTTTTTATCCACACAATTTTCTTTCCTGGATCACTCTGTTCTCCCCCCCATCCTTGTTAAACTCCGTCATCATCAACATTTGGCTTCTGTTTCTCCCTTCTGGAAAAGCCTAAACATTCACCTTCCCCACCCACTCCATGTACTCCCAGAGCACCCCATAATTCATGCATATATATGCTTTGTTGTCTTTACCAGAATACTGGCTCAAGTCCTCTATAGGGGCAGAGACTATTTTCAGCCCTGTCAAACCAGTTCCTTTCTCAATGTTTGGTTGAATGAATAACTCTCTACCTCTGTGGCCCTGAATGAGACAATCTTTGGGCTATAGATTGCTTATCTATAGGTAAAAATGATTGGGCTATATAATCTTTGTGGTGTTTAATAGCTCTTGAATGCCATGAGTTTATGGTTAAGTCTACAATATACCAAATAAAAGTAATTGGGTGTAGATTTTTGAATATTTTGAAATTCTAAAAAAAATCATATTTACTATGTACAATTTTAAACAGTCTATAAAGCAACTTTTTTGTCAGTCCCAATATTGCCACATCCTAAAATGTCTTTTCCTTATAGAGAGATTCACAGCTGTAGATTAAAAATAACTTTGAGATAATGTGGAACTGTTCTGAAATTTTAAGTCCTCTAGATATTCCTACAGAGCTTAATATGACAAATCAAAAAAGTTGAAGAGACTTTCAGAATAATGTCCTTATCCCTTTTTAGCACTAAATTCTTTTTTCCTTTAATTGGCTTAATTTTGACATTTGAATAAGTGATGGTTACATCCCAATTTCTCTTGAACTTTCAGAAAGCTGATAAAATGGTGTAACAAATCATGAGTGTGGTTGGAAAGAAAATGAACCTTCAAAAAGAGTTGAGCACTTGAACTGGAGAAATACATATCAAAAAAGCAAGAATAATAATTAAAAAACATTTCAATACTGATGAAAAATGTGCTAATAAGTGGATATGTAACTGTACTATTCATTAGGCATTTAAAGGTAGTCCAAAAAATCAAATTCTGTTAGTCTAATTCATTCTCTGAATAAAGTAGGTGATATTATAATTTTGAGCTCATTGAACCTTGCTATTTTTTAAATGCCATTAATATATTAGAACAAATAATTTCTATATCCAGCCAAGATGGAAAGTAGGGTTAGCTTTTATTCTCAACTGAAATAATTAAGGAGGAGTAGAATAACTATTTTAAACATTGTTCTTCAAGATACTAGACATCAAGCAATGCAGGTCAGGGATTCTTAGAAACAGTAAACAAATGAGGCTTTTACTCTTGAGAGAGGTTCTATCACTGATCGCGATTTGTCATGAACATCCAACCTATTTTTTGGTCACTCCTATCAGATAAAAAAACCCAACAACTGTGCCTTCAATTATATCCACCTGTTGGGACTTTTTTTTTTTCCTTTTAGTCACTGGGTCCAGTCAGGAAGGCCAGTTACTAAAATACAATCAAGCACAGAGAGTCAATTATCATATGGTTTTGTTTATTTGTGGAGCATAAGGAATAACACGGAGGACATGGGGAGCTGGAGAGAGGAAAGGAGTTGGGGGAAATGGAGGGGGAAATGAACCATGAGAGACTGTGGACTCTGAGAAACAAACTGAGGGTTTTGGTGGGGAGAGGGGTAGGGGGTTGGGTGAGCCTGGTGGTGGGTATTATGGAGGGCATGTATTGCATGGAGCACTGGGTGTGGTGCATAAACAATGAATCCTGGAACACTGAAAAGAAATTTAAAAAATAAAATGTTCTAAATGTTCACACTAAATGTTCTAGGAATTTGTAGGACCTGGTATATTAAGGCTATACTATATCCATGTACTCCATATTCTATTCTCCTGGTAAACACACACACACACACACACACACACACACACACAAGAAATAATTTTGAATTGTTTTGTCAGTGCCAGAGTACTATAGATACAGTCAAAAGATGGGATTCTAAAATTATTTGACCAAACTGCTTATATTGTGCTAGCAATATTTCCATATACCTACTTCAGCATATAAAAAGAATCAGTTTGGATTATTTTGTCTTTTTATTTCCCTCTTCTCTTTTATATGCCTCTGCTGGGCTTTTTTAAACTAGTTTTTTTCCTTTAAAAATATTCTCTTTTTGTAGTGATTTATTTAGTAGTCTCATAAAATAAACTGCATAGTAGAGTGATGCTTGTATATCAGTTTATAAGAAACAGTTATATAAAGTGTTGCAAATCATAAAGATATAATTTGATAGTAAATCAATGTGTGCCAACTATCAAAATACATCAATTTAATTTAGATGAAAAAATCAAAAGCATAACTTACAGACACTTATTTTTTCAATAGAAAGCCACCTGTCCTTACTAGAAATAATCACAGAGAATTTCATAGTTAGGGAACGTAAAAAGCTCTATGCTTGAATAGTTATGAAACAATTTAAATTTTGATTGTTCAGACAGTGTAGTGAGACTGATTAAAAGTGAGGAGGTAGAAACATATGGCAGTAAGTAAGTAAAGACGAGGCTGTATAAAACACTAAAAAATAAATCTTGCTGCAATCTGGAAGCCAATGAGACTGACAGATTGGGTCATAATGTGATTTTTTTCCACATATTAGAACATTAATATGTTGAACAACTTTATGTAGTGTTTTTTCCCCACTTTCTTCCCCTCCTCAAGGCCAGAGCAAATACACAATATTTTATTGCAAAATATAAACCTTTGGGCTTAGATCTATTTTCACAATAACTGTAATGATCTCTAGATTTCTGACAATGGGATAGAGAATAATAATGTAAATTTGTCAAAAGAATACTTTGATAACTTTAAAGTGTAAATTCATAGTTACAATAGAAAGCATTAGAGAAGCACTGAATTATCAATGTAAATAATATAGGACTGTACATATAAGACCAACATCAAAATGACTGTCACTGTAAGAATAGCCTTTTTTTATATTTCAAAGGCCATTTTTGGCTTATGTAGTGGAATGAGCTTTCATTCTCTGACAACATAAAGGGATTGTGTTGTTGAAGCCTAACATCTGCAGATCATACATTATTTAGGTTTAAACATTTTTCACTAGCTATTTATAATTGGATCTGTGATAACTATTACCTCAATATTTAAAGCAACAGGTTTTTCATGTATCAAATATAGAATTTCTCAAAACTACTGTATAATTATTTGTCCTTAGAAATGTCTGACTACTGGGTTGTGAACTTCTAAATTTAGTATGCAAAATCTGATCCATATTCATACCCAGATCTCTTAGTACATTGTAGGGTCCTAATAAATGTCCTCTGTGGTGATTTCATGTTCCTTTTTTGGCAAGAATTTGAGCATATTTATATTTCGAAAGGATACTACAATTGAATCACAAATTTTGCATTTTTTTCTCAGCAACTACTGTGGTCTACTAGCTCCACTTTTTCCTTTTTATACCATTAATTTTGGATATATTTTACTCAGTTTAATGCTTTAATTTTCTGGATTAATGAAGTTTAAAAATATTAAGGATCAAAAGAAACACAAATGATAAAATGTATTAATAATACCTATTCCTAAAAAGTTACTGAACTTGAAATAATTTATAAAAATGAAAGGCATAACTATGCTTTAGACCACTTCCTCCTTTCTGACATGGCCTGTGTGTCTCCTCCAGCTGCATGTCATGTCTCCTCATCCCTGTTAGGTAGAAAGAAGTGTATGTCTGTCATTTTTAAAGATTGGAATGTTTTCAAAGCTCTCTTCCTCTAGCCTAGTCTACGTTGGCCGGGGGGGGGGGGATTAATTTCTTCTACTTTTTCTTTTTTATTTAAAGATTTTATTTATTTATTTGACAGATATCACAAGTAGGCAGAGAGAGGGGAAGCAGGCTCCCTGCTGAGCAGAGAGCCCCAGTGTGGGGCTGGATGCAGGGCTCAATCCCAGGACCCAGAAATCATGACCTGAGCCGAAGGCAGAGGCTTAACCCACTGAGCCACCCAGGCACCCCTCTTCTACTTTTTCAAAGATAAAATCTAGTGCCAGGTAAAACCATTTATTTTAACATGAAGAATGCAAAAAAGGTTACTGAAGATTCAGGCTAATGGAAGCATTGAATTTTAAGAAATACTTTAGGGTGACAATTACCCAAAAAGAAAAGATTATAGAGTTTTGGATTTTAAAAAAAAATTCTCAAAGTACTGCCAAATCTGTCAAGGAGAATTCATTCTTTATGAATTCTTATTCATAAGAATTTTTTTCTTATTTTTTTTCCTTATTTAGGCGCTATTAGGAGTTGAACTGTATCTCTTCTCCACCCGCCCCACTCCAAAAAAAAGATATGTTGAAGTCTTAATCCCCATTAACTCAGAATGTGACATTTGGAAACAGGGGCTTTATGGAGGTAATAAAAATGAAGTCATTAGGGTAGGCTCTGATCCAATATGACTGGCACCCTTATTAAGGGGCAATCTGGATAGACTGTGGGAAGATACCAGGAGAAGATGGCCATCTGACTCGCTCGATGCATTTACAATCCAAGGAATGCTAGGGATTTCCAACAAACACAAGAAGTTAGAAGAGGTAAGGAATAAGTTTGCCCTGGAGCTGTGTTTAGGAGCATAGCCTCCCGATATGTTGATGTCAGACTTTGAGACTCAAAATGTGAAATGATAAACTTAGGTAGTTTTATAATTTCTCTTTTTTTTTAAATTTATTTGTCAGAGAGAGAGGGAGAGAGAGCGAGCGAGCACAGGCAGACAGAGTGGCAGGCAGAGGCAGAGGGAGAAGCTGGCTTCCTGCGGAGCAAGGAGCCCGATGCGGGAATCGATCCCAGGACGCTGGGGTCATGACCTGAGCCGAAGGCAGCCGCCCAACCAACTGAGCCACCCAGGCATCCCAGTTTTATAATTTCTTAAGGCAGCCAAAGGAAATAGCATTTCTTTTCAAATTTTAATAATATATATAGAACTGCGAAATAACTGTGTATAAATAGATCAACTTGAAAAAATTCAATGCTAGTTGCCAAAATCACTATTATAACAAGATAACCTTTGAATGTTGGAAATTAATTAAAATATGGAATTAACTAAAACACTGGTTTTGGACTATCATTTAATAAAGCTGAAAGTTGACTGAAATCATGTTTTAAAACAATTTAAATTCAGATTCACCTAATAATTTGGCTTATCCACATTTTAGTACATGTGGACTTCATAAGTGATAAAACTCTAAGATGTACAGATAGTCCTATGGATCATAATGTTCCCCATGTGTGTAAAAGAGTTTTCATTATTAGTGTGTATCTTTGCTGAAAATCGGGAATTTGAAAATCAAGTGACTAATATCCAAGGCAAATTTCCATATGGTGTATTTTCTAACTCAGTATAATATAGAAATTTTCCTTTTCTTAATTATTATCTGTAATGGCCAAGTTTTTGTGTCTGAGAGACCACCAAGGAGCCAACACTGATGCAAGCACATGAGAGTTTATTTGACAAGCTTGAGCTTGGGCCCAAGTTTACCCGACACAGCGGAGTAGGGACTTGGGCCCCGGCGCTAGTTAAGGCAGGGGTTTTTATGGGTCATTACAAGAGGCTAGGGTGGGGGGGAGGAGAAGTTTCAGATTTCTCTGCAGTAAGCTGATTAGCAGTTGCTGGGCTGTTTACAGGGTTAGGTACTTTCTTGGAAGTGTTTACAGGGTTAAGTATAGCAGTTTTTCCTGGAATTGTTTACAGGGTTAGGTATTCCTATTACTAAAGCAGGGTGGGGGTCCCTGGAACTAAAGCAGAGTGGGGGAAAGTTCAGCCCTTGGGCCTGAGATGGCTGCCAAAGGTAAGATGGCTGTACTTGTGCCAATGCTAAACTCGAGGTGGGATGGCCTTAGTTTTCTCGGCCTCCACATTCCCCCCTCTCAGAGGAACCTAAGGAAGAACCCAGTCATGGGTCCAGGCTGGTCTCAGCAACAAGGTCCAGTGGTTGGTGGGGATTGGTTCTGGCATGAAGAGGAAATAGTATAAGCAACCTTAGTGGGGTAAGTGAGAATGGCACAGTCTTAGCTTTAGGGGATTGTCCTTGTCTGGTTGGCTTTTCCATTCTGGAACAAAGTCCTTGAGAACAGTGTGTGGGTCAGCTGGCCAAACGTGGGTGTAGTGGACCCAGAGAGTAATCCCATCGACCTTGAGAGCAGTGGGAGTGGTCAGGATCACAATGTAGGGCCTCTTCCAGTGTGGTTGAAGTGTCTGGTGCACCTGGCCGATATTGATGGGGGTCCGGGGGTGGCCCAGTCTCATAGAGGGCCCTTAGCTTAGGTCATACCTCGGTAAGATGTCTTCCCTTAGTCAGTTCATAGAGAGGTCAGGCCATCTCCAAGAACAGCCTGCAGTAGCCCACCATCCCAAGAAACTCCCTTGTGGAGATCAAAGCCTAAATAAGTGGCGTGGCTCTGACAAAGCTGTGCTTTCATTGCTGACACCTGATATACTTTTCCCACAGAGTCTGTAAGAGAGTTCTCATCCCCCGCAAGCATGATTCAGTCCTCAGCGGCTACTTCCACTATTCCCACTAACCCAATCAGATTCTTCCCTTCAAGTCTTTCAATTTTCTGAAGTTTCCTCCTTATCTCTGGGGCTGACTGACTGGCAAAAGCAAGATTGTCTAAACGAGCTATTGTGCAACTTCTCTGAAGTTTACCTCAAGTTGTCTAGCTCATGGAAACAAAGATTTAAAAACAATCAAATTTAGAATTTAACACCCATAAAGGTGTGTTATTAAAACATAATTTTTCTCTCTAAAATAACCCTCATTTCCAGAGATAGCCAAATCAGGACTAATTCATTTGAAAAACAAGTCCAATTTTAACAAACTTGGCCTAATCACATAAGCTCAGCAAGAACAGTAAGTGATCATATAGATTTTTTAGAAAATGCTTTGCTGAAAACTCTTATAAGGAATCTCTAGGTTGAACTTTTAGTAGCCTATCCAGGCCAGAAGCCAAGCCACGACCTTGCCATCAGACATGCCTGCAATACCTGTCGATTTGGGCGAATTCCTCTTTCTAAGGTGCCCAAAGTATCCTGAGATTCCTGCCCCCACCAGGAAGTGACATTCTTTACTCACCTGGTGAGGCTGCTGGGAACTCTGTAAGCAAGGTATCAGGCCAACAGTTCCAAAGGGCTTTACAGCTCCAGGTTTTATAAAATCAGCCTTAGTTCCTTTATGCTGTCTGGTCATAACTGAGTCTATGTATGTCTTTCTCAAATATGGCATTCCAGTCAAAGCGTTGGTAAAATAACCAATGTTTCCAATAGTGTCCTGTTACAAGGGGGACAGATTCTTATTGAACTTATGCAAATGACTGATGGCCATAGAAGAAAGAATACTCACTGAGACCTTAGGAGCTTCAGAGGGTTCAGATAGAAAAGTTGAATGCTTTGATTTGTTTGCAAATAAATATTTTTACATTTCTGTAAGTTACAGATAACTTAAGAAAAAGTTTCCCTAGTCTGGAAGAGCAAACATTACAGAACCAGTCATGTTTAAATTGACAAAATATTAAGAGACACAACATTACAATTTTTTCATTTAGTTCCATGTTGCTTATTCTGGTTTAGTCCAAATGTGGTTTTACTTCTGGAAATTCTTACCCATTTCAGTTCCAGGATTTTAACATATCAAAGACCTGTATTTGTCCTGAAAGTCTCCCATATGAATTTCCTTTAGGGTGGAATTATTCTTACAAGAGAATTAAAACAATTACAAATGAAAATCAGAATAGATATGGTTAAATATCAAGTGATGACCCTTATCAAAACATTAAAACTTTAGGAAATGTATAGAACCTTTAGAGTAGTTACAGCATTTACCCAAGGTTTATCATTGGTTTAGCAGTACTCCCTGAGTAACTTAGCATATCAAGTAAAAGCCTTACAAGTCAAAGATACCTCATTTATAATTTTGGGTGGGCAAAGAGAAAACCATTTACAATTTTTTAACAGATCAATTAACCTAAGAAAACTTTGCCCTTTTAAACAGAGAAAACCAGCTTTTTTTTTTTTTTTTTTTTTTTTTTTTTTTTTTTTTTTTTTTTTTTTTTTTTTTTTTTTTTTTTTTTTTAAATATACCAGTGTCTTTCCTTTTTGTTCTTAAGCATGCAGTCTTAAGGTAGTGGATTTACGGGGTTTCCCTCCCATTCCTTATCTCTTTCTTACATAGCTCCTACTTTCCTACATACAGAGTTGCTTCCCTTATTTCTATCAGTCTTAGTTACACTTAGCAGAATTTTGTACTATTAGAAATACCTTAACCTCTAGTGATGGCTAAGTATTAACCAATTGTGAACAGTTAAAACAAAATTCTTTAGAAGGCAAATTTATGTATCAGTTAAGCACAAAACATGTTTACCTACAGATTTAAATATCCTTAGTTTCTTTGCAGTGAGAAGTCAAAAGTACAAACCTAGTTCCCGTAATCAATGCTTTAGCATTTTATCCCATTTGGTTAAGACCCAGATGTCCATCATTTAATTCCATTTGTCATCCAAGCAAAACTTTAAACGTTCAGGTTACCAAAGACTTTGAAAGCTATCTCAGCAATTATCCATTAAAACTTTGAGACAGACAATTAACCATCAGTTTAGTCATCTCTTTGCTAACAGATCTTAACAAACAACATGAGCTTATTTGACCTTCAGTAAACTTTGAAGTTTCCTGTTTACTGCTGATAACTTAAAAGACATGTATATCTTAATTAAAGCAACAAACTTAACTTAGTTCAAATACTGATTTACATTCCACCTGGGCCCAGTCCACTTTGAATGTTTACCTGAGACACCGGTGGGAGGATCTGGAGTGGGGGGTGTTGGGTCCAGGGGGCTGCTCTTCTTGCTCCTTGACAGTGAAGAGAGAAGGAGCCATGGTGCATGATCTAGAGACTAGTTATGCATGCTGCATGCACGTTGGTGCAGAGACATGAGAAGGGGGAGACAGAAGAAACAAAGTGCTGCCAGGAAGCAGAGAAAGGATTCCCGGTTTTAGAGCTTATCAACTCCGATGGAGGAGCTGACACCATGCTTTCCCACCAGCAAGGGGGAGGGCTAGGCAGTCCATGTCGGGTCAGAGAGGGCAAGGAACTTTCCTGAAAGAAAGGGAGTTTCAGCAGCTGCTTGGAAATATTCCTTAAAGTCTCTGTCTCAAGTTAGACTAATCACAGTTAGCTCCAGTTATAGCCAGCCATTAACACAAGAAATGAGTAAGGGAGAAGCCCCCCATCTATTAGGAGGAACATAGGTAAAGTCAGAGTCCCCTTTGCTAGGGATGGCCCAGCAACCTGGGTTTACTAGAAGGCTTATTCTGCAAAAGGCCCTTAGATCAGGCTCCTGGTGTAGAGCAATGAAGGCCTAGGTGTGAGCAATGAAGGTATAGCTTTAAGTAGTAGAAGACACTGACAAAAAACAATAAAGACTGAAATCCATCATGGTCTATGCGACATTCCAACATATGTGGTCCTTTCAGCCAACATCCTTAGGAAACGGTCCCTGGTTGCATTTTAATTCAATTGGGTACTGGTTTCGGCCAGCTCCCAATGGAGGTCCCAGCCAGAAGTGGCTAGACCAGGGATGTGGAGGGGATCACATTAGATCGGTCAGGAGGAAACCTCACATGGGAGTCTTAAGTTCGGCAGCTGTCCTGGTGACTTAGGTGGCCATGTGGTTTTTCTTTGAAGATGACGGCCCTAATCTGTAAGATAATAGGCAGTTGAAAAGTTCCCTCCTGGGGCCATCCAACATTAAGAACTGGCCACTCAGACATGCAGAAAGTCCAAAACCTTTCCTTTTGTACATCTGTGCTCAGGTTATGAGCTCTCTCCCTGATGTCCGAGAAGTGGTCAGTCATCAGAGGCAGAGGGGTAGTCTGTGTCTGTCCCATCACATCTTCAGTCTACAGCAAGATAAATACACTTAAGAATGCCCTCACATGGACAAACAATCTGGTGCAGCCATGAAGACAAAACTGAAAAGAAGTTAAGGGAGAATCTGACTGCAATGGCAGCTGGCTCTCCTCACAGATGAGGATCTTGTCCTCCAGGCGGGGGTAAGGGACGTCTCTTCCAAAAATCCCCATAAACTTAACACAAGACAAAATTCCCATACATTTAAAACTGAAAGCAGGTTGAGGGGTGGCCGGACCGCAACAGCAGCCAACCCTCCTCACAGATGAGGACCTTGTCCTCCAGGTGGGGGCAAGGGACGTCCTTTCCAAAAAACCCCCCATATACTTCCAAGCACTATGGCAGCCGACTCTTTTCACAGATGAGGACCTCGTCCTCCAGGCAGGGGCAAGGGATATCTCCACAAGACCCCTGGTCGATGGCCCACCAGTGCATCTGCTCTAAGCCAATGCCAACCCAGATACACAGGTTGAAATTCCCACAGGTAAAAATACAGATTGGAGCTCCCAAAGTATGCACGCAAATAGATAGAAAAATGAGTGCTCTCACCAGCTGGCGCAAGACCCTCCGGGTTGGGGTTCTGGGAGTCTCCCAGATCTCCGGAACCTCCAAATGTAATGGCCAAGTTTTTGTGTTCGAGAGACCACCAAGGAGCCAACACCGATGCAATCACACGAGGGTTTATTTGACAAGCTTAAGCTTGGGCCCAAGTTTACCCGACACAGCGGAGTAGGGACTTGGACCCTGATGCTAGTTAAGGCAGGGGTTTTTATGAGTCATTACAAGAGGCTGGGGAGGAGGGGAGGAGAAGTTTCAGACTTCTCTGCAGTAAGCTGATTAGCAGTTGCCGGGCTGTTTACAGGGTTATGTACTTTCTTGGAAGTGTTTACAGGGTTAGGTATAGTGATTTTTCCTGGAAGTGTTTACAGGGTTAGGTATTCCCATTACTAAAGCAGGGTGGGGAGAGTTCAGCCCTTGGGCCTAAGATGGCTGCCAAAGGCAAAATGGCTCTACTTGTGCTAATGCTAAACTCGAGGTGGGATGGCCTTAATTTTCTCGGCCTCCACATTATCCCCATTCTCTACAATGTCCAATAAATGACATTGTAGGGTGAGCACCCTTCTCATTGGTCTTTGAATATCTAACATCAAAGTTTGAAAGACAACCAGTGTTATTATAATTTGTATGTTTATAATATAAGGAGAAAACTGTATTAAAAATAAAATGACTGAGGGGCACCTTGATGGCTCAGTTGGTTAGCATCTGCCTTTGGCTCAGTTCATAATCTTAGGGTCCTGGGATCAAGCCCTGACTTGGCCTCCCTGCTCAGTGGGTAGATTTTTCTGTTTAAAAAAAATAAAAATGACAGAAAATGAATTTTTTAAGTCTATATCTTTCTTTTCCATGTGAAGCAAACAAGTCATAAAATTGAGCCTTATTTTCTAAACCACAGGCTAAAAGTTTTGCCACAGTAAAATAATGCACCAGTTGGGGTCTATTCTGCATTCCTTCCCTAGACAGAAGTTTCACTGAAATCAGAATCAGATATTTAATGATAGATTTGAGAGCTACTATAACTTATTTGCTAAATGATATTTAAGTTACACTATGGGTAACATATTTAGAGAGAAAATAGGGAATCTGTTTTCTCTTGTGAACAGAAACAGAATTAAATGTTAACATTTCATATTGGAAACATACTCTGTATATAGTACACTTTTAAGCAGTTAATCATATTATCAAAAAGCCTGACCACCATGAAACGTGTGCTTCTAAATTCAATCCACTCATATGGAAAGTTACAAATTTTTTTTTCAGAAATGGAATTCAAATATTGCTCTTTCCAAACTCCTTCATGTTGCTATGTCAAAACCTGTAATGACAAAGATAAGGTCCTTCTGAAAACAATTCTTGAATCTTTGTTTAGTTAACTTGAGGGTCAGATGTACAACCTTCAGAGCCAATGTGCCATTTAACAAGTGACTAATGGTGCAGTTTATTATTTTTTAAAAATGTCTCTTTGCTCTCTGGTATAATGTATGATAAGATTCAGGGTTGAATATTCACCTAAGTATAGAGAGTGTACCACTCCTGTGCTTTAAAGTGTTTTTTTTTTTCCACCTAATTGTTTTCTCTAAGTGTTTTATACTGTTAATCCAACATCACTATACATGTCAAATCTTCAACAAGGGCTATGTGAAGTAAAGCTTAGGAAATTAATCAAAATAATATCCCAGGATATAAATATAATGAAAATTAATTTAGGGCAAGAGAACAGTACAAAAAAAGACCAACAACAACAGAAAAGCACAATAAGATGAAACAAATAACAATCAACCATAATTCCTCAAGCATAAGACAGACTTTTAAAGGAAACTTCATAATTGAAGTAAAATTGCTATTAAAAACCCAGAGGAACTTGGTCATCTTTTTTTTTTTTTTAAGAACTTGTATGAAAAAAATTAAGATACAGATTTTTTTCTTCAGTAAGCAAAAAATTTCTAGTCAATGCCACATAAACATAATTGTTTTAGGTGGTGTTAGTGGTAGTGATGTGGAGAACAAAGGCAAAAAAAATTAAATTTCTTTACAACTTACCACCCATTGACAAGTCCTTGAGACAGTCAGAGTGACTTTACTCTAGAAACTCAACTGCCTTGACACTGACCTTTTGCTAATGCCAAAAAGTAATCTTAGCTTAACATTATCCCAACCTCCAGGATCCTGTAATCCTGCTTTAACATACAAAAATTCCTTTGGAAACTACCTTTATCTCTATCCCCCAAGATCTATGTTAACAATTCTCCTCCAAGCATATGGCCCACTGATATACATCTGAAGGTTCTCATGGCTAAGGTTTTACTAGACAGTAGTAAATGACATTTTCTTAACAATAGCTGGCCCTCTCAGTGTCCTGGAGAGCTTCCTTCCAAATTGATTGGAGACTTATGCTATTCCTAACCCCCTCCCAACTTGAAAGGATATAATGGACCACTCCTCACAATCCCAGTGCAGCTCTCTCTGCCCATGGGTCCTGACCCCGTGCTTTAATGAAAGCACATTTTGCATCAAAGACTTGTCAACAATTCTTTCTTGACCATTGTCTCCAAAACCCAGTATTTCCACGTCAGTAGTATTTGTTAAAATCAGACAACTTTCTTTGTTACAACTTTGGAACTTCAATAAAGTCTCAAAAGCTTGCACATCAAATTCTGTTGACCTACACATCCAATAGACCACATATCTAGGTGAATTATTCTGCTTGTTTCCAAAATAACCAGCAAAGATTTTCTCAGTTGTTTAAAGTTAACTGATGCAAGCACATTCAGGACCAAGTAAAACCACCCAGTTAAAGAATAGGAGGAGTTGACCATTAAGATTTGCATTTCTAATATACCTTAAAGCAAAAGCACTTAGTTCTGCTTCTCTAGATCACTGTGATGTGATGTGTAAAAACATGTAGAAGAGGATAAACAATGCATTCTAAATAGAGAAAAGACATGTTTTATTGGCTAACAGTGGGATAGTAGGGTTCTTGTAGTGGCCTTGGCAGAATGGATCGCTTGTCTATATTTCTGTTGAAAAACCACAGTCTGGGCAAATGAGTACTCAAGGCTCTTATTAACAGTCCTAGTGTCCCAACAAAGCTCTGTGTTCTGTGGTTGATTGATTAGACTGCTATTGCACTTTTTCCCCTAAGATTTGAAGAGTCTTTACAGAGCATTTTAAACATGGACAAGCTGATGCTATAAAATGAAAGCAAGGAATTCATTTGAAAAATTGCAAGGAAAAAAATGAATGAGTAATGGAAATACAAGGTAGAATAGAAAGAGCAAGTGATGAAAAGTCAGAACCCCCAAGGAATGATGACAAAAATTAATCATTCAAGGAGAATGTTTTAGTTTTTGAAAGAACAATTGTTTTCTTTACTAAGTACAACCACTACCCTAGAAAAGATATCTGTCTCCTAGGGACACACATATTGCAGCTCTCCTCATGGCACAAACACTTCTTTGGTGCTCCTTTCCCACCAGTGACAGAGTTCTGAGCTATGTGTTACGCTTTAATATATCCATGTGGATTAGAGATTTGTTTTACATATTAGCATTTGCTTTCTCCCCTTCCCATACTGGCATTCAATCAGCCAGGTTTATTGAAAATAAATGTAACTGTAAGCATACTGCTTTTCAAAACTGACTGGCACGTTGGAATTAGAAATGTGCTTAATTGCTGTTTTTTTGTTTTGTTTTACTATCAACACTGAAGCTCTATGCTCAGATTCTACTTCAACTAATCTGGAATTGGGGCAGACAAAATTTTTTTTTTAACTCATCAAATGATTGTGATTATTGCCAAGACTGAGAATTAGTAATACAGTAGAGAAATTCAAAGTGGTGTCAAAAAAAATTGGGTCAAAGCTGTGCAGTTGTCAGGGTTATGGCCACTGGCAAATCAAAATCATTTTGCTCATAGACTTGTTAAGTAAGATACAAATTAAAATGCTAATTCCTATTCCACAGGTTGTTGTCAGGGTCAGATAAGATTAAAATATAACTGGAATATAAGACTTAAGGCATATGTTAGTTACTATAAGCTCTAGCTCTTCTGCATATATGAGAGGAGGGTACTGGTATCCAATAATTTCTGTTTAAGAGGCTTCAGGATCACCTTATTAAATTGCATTGCTATTTGTTTTAAATAGAAATTTCACATTAGTATGTAGAGAATGTTTGCAATGCTATCATCTTGCTAATGCTACTTAGTTTATAAAAAGCAATTTAAATGGTGATCAGAAACATTTTCAGTTATTGTAAATTGATGTTAAAGGCATAGAATATGTGGTTTGGGTTCCTGTTCTATATAGGGCAATGGTTCATAGATAGTTAAATGAGCTCTTTTGCCTCCTTCGGAGAATGCCTTATGAGCCAAACATTATTACCTAGGCATGCTAGAGTGATAAGATGTGACCTTAAAGCAATGAAGTGGGCAGAGTTGAAAAAACAAAGTTACTTAATTGTTATATATTGAACAATACCTTTTTAAAACTATAAACTTATCTAGGAGGAAATAATAGTTTAATAAAGAACAGTTTGTAAGTGCTTAAAAGATAGATATAAGGAAACATAAAACTAAGGAATAATTTAAAGTTATTTTACTCACTGAGTCCTTGAAATTGAGGCTTAAGCCTAAAAGAGTTTGCTAATGTATATATACATTTAACAATATTTTTATAACATATATATCCCTCTTCAGTTAAATGGCAAGTAAGTTCAAAAGAGGAGTAAGGATCAAGTATAATGATAATGCTAGCTAAGGCTTTAAAAAATCTTACTGACAGAAGTGTTCTTAATACTGTGCATGCATTTTAACTCACTTGATGCTCAGAACAATCCTGTGAGGTAGATATTAGTATTATCCCTACCTGAAAGGTGAAGAAGAATAGTTACCTGAGGTCACACAGGTAATGAGGGTGGAGCTGGGATCGAACACATGTTGCCTCCAAATCTGGGTTCCTGACCACTACATTAGCCTGCCTCTCACTGGAATATTTATGTATTATTCACATATTCCAATACCTCCTGTAATGCAAGGGTTTGCATAGGTATTAAAAAAACACATTTTCTCAATTGTATTGAACTGAAATGAATGACCTATTAAATGATGGGGTGTTAAAAAATGTGATAACTCTTGTATATTCAACTGTTTCTCATCTTATTGAGATTTTTTAAAAACCTGCTTCAGAAACTCAAGGATCCCCTAAAGCATCATCACCATTATTCCTCCATGTCCCTGAATTCTCCTGGTAACCTCTTGCCTTAGGAACTGACTTACCTATAGCGTGTCCTGTTTTTGTTAATAGTCCTCAAATGTTAGCTCCTGTGGAAGAAGTCTCATTTAGCTTGCAGCTAGCTGTGTGGTAAATGTAAAACTTGAAAAGTTTTTCGTTAATATAGAAAGACTCTATCATCTTGTTTCTAGGATATCTACTGAACTTTATTATCTTAATGATTCACTGAAGTCATAGGTGTTTTACTATAGGATATTATAAGATAAAGAAAACAACTATCAAAAATAAGAGCTGGCTTAGACATTACCTAGGCTAACATTCGCATTTTACTAATGAAAATATTGCAAACTAACTGCATTACAAGACTTACTCAAAAAATGGCAACTAAATCTCTCTAGACTCAGAATTAGCATGTAGAGTTCCTATCTCCTGTGTTCTAACATATTGCTCTTCCACTCATGATACAACCTGATACACAATATTAACCTGAAACATTTCATTTTTTAAATACTTTATCCATTATTTATGAGTCACAGAGAGAGAAAACACATACTATTATTGTAAAAACCTAAAGATATTAAGAGAATTCATTGATAGCTAAAATCCAACTCTGGAAATATCATGTAAGGAAATACAAATAGTTAGATTTTACTTATCAGTTATTGTTTATATACAAGGCATTCTTCTCACAGTTGGGTTAAGTGTTCATGACTTGTGTAGTAGAACAAAGGTAAGAAAGAGACCAACCATGATTTTAATTGCAAAATACTTGGTAAACTCAGAAATAACAAGAAGGAAAGGGCACAGATAAGAAGCTACTGTGTTTAATTAGATATGCTAACTAAGAATTTAGAAATTGATTTTATTGATGGCATATTCAAGGGAATATAAGTTACATGAGAAATAGCTCTTAAATTATTTATAGTATATGACCTGAAGGTGTTCTATTTATTTTCATATATAAATATTCCAGATTACTAATTCTCTTTAATACCAAAGACACTATAGCAAATTTCATGCAGAAAAAAATGTTTGACAAATAAAATTTAAAAATTTTTAACAAATGTATGTGCTAAAAAAGTACTCAATGTACTTTTAAAATTCATCTACAGTCATAGAAGGCATAGTGAAAACCATTTAGATTAATGAAGAAATAAAAATAACACTGAAAAAAATTAAGCATATGTAATTTCAAAATTAAATTTTGCTGCATGGAAAAAATGTAGTATAGAGAACTTAAACTTGGTTGATGATACACTGGCTAGATGAATATTTTAAGAAGACAATAGCATTCTTTGTCTATCAACAATTACCAAAAACTTTTAGTAGAATTATTTCTCAATAAATAATTGCATATCCTAGGTAACTGAGAATAAAGAAATGTCTAAATGTGTTCATGAGTGTGTAGCACATATGTGTATGTGTGTATATGTGTGTGTGTGTGTGTGTGTGTGTGTGTGTATACTGTACTATACCTTAAATTGTAATGGGGTTCAGTAAAAATTAATGTCCACAGTGGAAAATAATAAAACTGATAGTCACAAAGTTAGCTAGCTGTGTAATTTAAAGTAGGATAGCTCCTGTTTGCATTGCATGGTACACAGCATAAGTTACACTGAGCAAATAGTCTGTGAAAAGTGATAAATGAATATGAGAACTGAAAATATAAAATCTATAATCAAGAGATGAATGTGAATCACATTTCATATGAACCCATCCTATAAGGTCAATTCATCTTTGACAAAGCAGGAAAGAACACACAATGAAAAAAAGACAGTCTCTTCAACAAATGGTGTTGGGAAAACTGGATAGCAACATGCAGAAGAATAAAACTGGACCACTTTCTTATATCACACAAAAAATGAACTCAAAATGGATGAAAGACCTATATGTGAAACCTGAGACCTTAAAAACTGTAGAGGAGAACATGGGCAATAACTTCTTTGACATTGGCCACAGCAACTTCTTTCTAGATAGGTCTCCAAAGGCAAGGGGAAAAAAAGGAAAAATAAACTATTGGGACTTCATCAAAAATAAGAAGCTTCTGCACAGTAATGGAAACAATCAGCAAAATTAAAAGGCAACCTAGGAATGGGAGAAGATATTTGCAAATGACTTCTGTGATAAAGGGTTAGTATCCAAAAATCTATGAAGAACTTAAAAAACTCAACACCCCAAAAATGAATAATCCAGTTTAAAATTGGGCAGAAGACATGAATAGACATTTTTCCAAAGAAGACATGCAGATGGCTAACAGACGCATGAAAGGATTCTCGACATTACTCATCAGGAAAATACACATCAGAACTACAATGAGATTCCACCTCTTACCTGTCAGAAAGGCTAAAATCCACAGCACAAGAAATAACAGGTACTGGCAAGGATATGGAGAAAGGGGAATCCTCCTATATTGTTGGCAGGAATGAAAACTGATGTAGCCACTTTGGGAAATAGGATGGAGGTACTTCAGAAAGTTAAAAGTAGAATTACTCTATAATTCAGCAATTGCACTATTACCCAAAGAATACAGATATACTAATTCAAAGGGATATATGCACCTCAGTGTCTATAGCCGCATTATATTCAGTGTGACCTTCCAACTATATTTTAAACTGTATCTATCACTGCGCCAAAGCTATACTTTTCTCCTTTCTGCTACCCATAAAATTTTAAAAAGTATGAATTGAATTCCAAGCCATTTTTGTTCCTTTTTCATAATACTGCTTTAAAATCCTTCTTAGGGGCCCCTGGTGGCACATTCAGTCAAATGTCTGCCCTTTGATTTCACCTCAGATCATGATCTCCGAGTCATGAGATCAAACCGTTTTGGGCTCCACACTCAGTGCAAGGTGTGCTTCAGATTCTCTCTCCCTCTCCCTCTACCCCTCCTGCTCATGCTCTCTCTATTAAGTAAGTAACTAAGTAAGTAAATCTTTAGAAGTAAAATCATAAAAATATTAAGTAGCCAGAGTCACAGACATTACAAATACAGAAAAATTAAAGATGTTGATCAACATGGATTCATAAAATACACTAGATATAAAATTCTGTATGAGTAGGAAATAAAATATTTTATAAAAAATATATAGCCAATATTGTCATTTGAAGCAATTCATATATAATATATAATCAATGTGCATGGTTCACCTATTTTTCAAAATTTTGATCTTAGTATTCCAGGGCTTCCTTCCCTAGGGTTAGCCTTATTCTTCCATAAGCATAAAACCATCTTCTATCTTTTACTATCATCAGAGGAGGCAAGGACAAAGAACTAGTCACTGTCACGCAAAACTACTAATAATTATGTTTTGGCCATTGTTTCTCCTGAGTGCCATTATTACACTGTTTTTGAACTGCTTTTGTAACATGTATAATAAAATTCTGCTGGACAGAAATTTGGTTCAGTATCTATAAAATGCCTAACCAATGCTGAGTGAAGATTCACTAAATGATAGTCATGAGAAAGTGTAATTGCATTAAAAAAAAAGTGGGGCAGGTTTGTGATAGCAGTGATTTAGGCAAATGGATTTGTGATGAAACATTATTTCAATATCCTGTTTCAGTCCTGCCTCTAATTTCAAACTCACTGATTAGACCACATTATAAGGATGACTGATTTCCATAGTTTAGATCCGATTTTCTTAAATACTAACAAAGATTTTACATTTATTATATGCCACTGTGGTAAAACTAACAATGTAACCAGTTACTGAATTTGCTACAAAGTAGTCTCCAAATTCTTTCAGTATTTTAAGTAATATACTATGAGCATCTGTTTTCAATGAGCTATAGGTGTAGTTTAATATGTACTTTTAAAAGTACTTAATTATTGGGGTGCCTGGGTGGCTCAGTAGGTTAAAGCCTCTGCCTTCGGCTTGGGTCATGATCCCGGGGTACTGAGATCGAGCCCCGCATTGGGCTTTTTGCTCAATAGGGAGCCTGCTTCCTCCTCTCTCTCTGCCTGCCTCTCTGCTTACTTGTGATCTCTGTCAAATAAATAAAATCTTTTTTAAAAAGTACTTAATTATTGCTTATGAAACAGAAAAGTTAAAACGGACATATAAAAGCAACATAGTTGGACTTTATATTACTCTAAAAACCCAAAATAGGTATTTTCTTACAGTACTTTAGAAACATCTGCTCAGAGATCTCCATAAAATTTGGAATTCTGGTCTTAGGAAAAGCCCCCTGATAAAATGTTATGTTCTATGATTTATTTTTATACATTGGAGTTTATTGGTAAAGAATATAATATTGATATAGCCTGTTTTTAAAGTATTCTACCCTAATAATGTGCATACTAAAACTTTATTATGCTTTTAAAATTTGTTAAATCCAATAGTTTTGAGAAGTTGGTAAGAAGTAATACAACATGGTAAAATAGAAATTAGGAAACCTAAAATAAAACTTAACTCTAAGGTTTTAGAGATGATAGAAACAATAGGATATAATAGATAATAAAGGAAAGTATACATGATAATCTAGTAAAACACGGAAGATTCTTTTTCATATTTTTTAAATATATAAACATTGCTGATTACTACTGAGATTAATACTATTCTGACCAGAGAATCCATGAATGCCCAGTAACTCTGAACACTTTCTAGACCATGCTTGAGAGACAACAGTCACAATTTGAGATTCCAGAGCCTAATAGCCTTGCCCTTCTTAGATCACCAGTGGTCTAAGCTATAAGAAACAAGACATGCAATAATATTTAGAGAACCATATGAAATAAAAATACTTTTAAAAAAATATTTTATTTATTTATTTGACAGAGATCACAAGTAGGTAGAGAGGCAGAAGGGGAAGCAGGTTCCTCACTGAGCAGAGAGCCTGATGCAGGGTTTGATACCAGGACCCAGGGATCATGACCTGAGCTGAAGGCAGAGGCTTTAACCCACTGAGCCACCCAACCACCCCAAAATAAAAAGACTTTTTGACAAGATTGTAAGAGTATAGATCCAAGAGCATCTAATCGTGATGCCTGTAATTCCTACTGCGTCAAGCAAAATCTGTTTTTGTTGCTGTTTAGTGCATTTGAAAAGGGTGGTTGATATAGAACTTACTTTCTCCAACATACACAGCTCAATAATTTTCTTATAAGTGGAATAATCAAGATAGATCAGGCATCTACAAAAGTGTTATTTCCGTTGCTACTACTTCTCTGTTTCCTGGTTCTCTGCTGGAATTTTCAGGTCTCACTATTCTCATAAACCGACTCACTATGATTCTCCTATTTATATATTAAGAATCAGTAATTCTTGGGGGGCCTGGGGTAACTCAGTCAGTTAGGTGTCTGACTTCAGCTCAGGTTGTGGTCTCCTGTTCCTGGGATAGAGCCTGCTGTCTGGCTCCCTGCTCAGTGGGGAGTCTGCTGCTTCCTTTGTGGATCCCACCACTGCTCTTGCTCTCTCTCTCGTGCATGCACGCTCACTCTCTCTCTCTCAAATAAATCTAAAAACAAAACAGTAGTTCTTCCATTAGTATACAAAGATTCTCTAGAAGTTCATCAGAAACCAACATTCTTCTCAGTAATGTTGGAAGATACTGTTTTAATAAAATTATATTAGAGGAAATTGCATCAAATATTATGCTCAGTTAAAGGATTCATGGACTGTAAAGGTTGATGAATCACTTCTTCAGGTAACTGAGTTATAGAAGATCTCAAGAAACAATTCCATTGGTCCAGTGCTGAGTAGAATAAAAGGGAAATAGTGTTAATCAAATCTTAATTCAGGAATAAATTGACAACCAAACAAGGGAAATATTTTTGCTTCACCATGCTTTCTTTTTTTTTTTAAGATTTTATTTATTTATTTGACAGACAGAGATCACAAGTAGGCAGAGAGGCAGGCAGAGAGAGAGGAAGGGAAGCAGGCTCCCTGCTGAGCAGAGGGCCCGATGCAGGGCTTGATCCCAGGAACCTGGGATCATGACCTGAGCTGAAGGCAGAGGCTTTAACCCACTGAGCCATCCAGGCACCCCATTCATCATGCTTTCTTAAATCTACAGTGACTCCACCATAACTCCATGACTTCGATCAAAAATATTTTTTGAAACTTGAATGAAAACTTTAAAACATCCTTTAATCATATTCTATTTTTTAATTATGGTAAGTGATTTTAACTGAATTACTCAAACATTCAAATTAAAGAACAATCTCTTAAGTATTCCTTCTTAGAAGTAAGATTTTTTCTCCTTTAGTTCCTTTGTCCTGAAAAGTATATAAGTAATAAGTGTAAAAGGTGGCATTGAATAACGAAGAATGCTGTCCAACACTCTACAGAAAAACAGTTCTTCACACACCATCAATAAATTATGACCCTTTTTTTTTTCTTTCTGGTAGAATTGGAGTTGTTTAGACCTATTTCTTGATCTCTTCTGAATACCAGTAGATCTTTGAAAATAGGTCCATGCTTTGTGAATTTGCTGTATGGTCAAGAAAATGGAAAAGTTGGCTTATAACATAACTAGATCTATGATCTGATTGTCATTAACACTAAATTTCAATCAACTGAACCAACCAGGAACAGACATTGATAACAATGATTTGTACGTATTTTCCTGAAATTGGATAAGACCTATCATCTCTGTCATTACCAATTCTTTAACCCACTGAGCCACCCAGGTGCCCCTATCTGTCATTACCAATTCTTAAACATAAAATAATTTTTTAAAAAATTTAGGATTAAACTTTGTGATTAAATGTCTATCTCTGGAAAAAAATATGGAATATATATTAATAATGATTAAAACAGTTTCTCCATTAGTGAAAATGGAAAACTGGGTGTCCTCACTGTGATTCTGGATTTATATAACCACAGCTATGAACCCAATAAATAGCTTAAATCTAATGTTGCTAGTATTAAAAACATCTTATCGCTCAACATTGACTGAAATTATCTGATTGTTATTGTCCATGCAATTGTGGAAATGTTATTGCTAATTTGTAATACTTAATTTCTTCCATTATGCCTACTACAAATATGCCTGTGATTCATTTTCATCATGTATTTGGTTGGCTTTTCACCTTATATGTCTACAAAAGGGACTCATTAAAAGATCTTCTAGTAACAGCTGTTGGGAAATGAGGCTCAGAACTGCAGGCAGGACCAGATAGATTTTTCATCGCCTGTTGTTTTTTTGGCAGGCAATTTGTTTCCTATTGTTACATTTAGGAGTTCTGGTTTATGTATGCCAGAACTTAGCAAAAATAAATTTTCTTTTCAATTGCTTTTTATTCAATAAAAATATATAGTAATTTAATTTTACTTTCTGAAATATTGGAAAGATGATTATTATACTTCTTAAAAAAAAACAAATGAAATGACTATTTATTCCACAAAAATATTTGAGTCATATACTGCTAGTTGCTGGAAGTAGAAAATTTAAAAAACATAAAACAGGTTCTTTGTCTTCAAGTAAGATACAGCTCTCTGAAATTTTATACTTTACATTTTAAAAATTTCCTAGATGTTCAGTATATTTAAGGAAATTTGACCAATTTTATCAATGTCAAAATTTCATTATTTAGCTTATTTTTCTAAATATTTTATTTATTTGACAGAGAGAGATCACGAGTAGGCAGAGCAGCAGGCAGAGAAAGAGGGGAAGCAGGCTCCCTGCTGAGCAGAAAGCCCGATGTGGGGCTCCATCCCAGGACCCTGGGATCATGACCCGAGCCGAAGGCAGAGGCCTTAACCCACTGAGCCACCCAGGTGCCCCCATTATTTAGCTTATTATAAAACAAAAGAGAAATCAGGACAGTTTTTATGTGGTTATCCATGCTTCAGAGATTTTCATCAAATGTAATATGTTATATGGAGAAAATTAAAGAATCATATATATAACTGCATTTTTCCAAATACATCTTAAATTACAGCATTGAATCAATTAGAGTACATTTTATACAGATAGAATTTATCCAGTACATGCAGTGTAACTGAAGGAGAAAAACTAAGTGTAATCCACTGCAATAATGGAGAAAAGTAGGGAGAAAATAACATTATCATTTAGATAGATGTTGGAGGTTCTTATGTTACTTTCTTATAAAACTTTAAATAAAAATGGAAATAAGCATATTTTCCATATGGTGTAACAGGTGTCTAAAAGAAACCTCTAGGGGTACCTAGGTGGCTCCATGGGTTAAAGCCTCTGTCTTCCGCTCAGGTCATGATCCCTGGGTCCTGGAAGCAAGCCCTGCATCAGGCTCTCTGCTCAGGGGGGAGCCTGCTTCCCTTCCTCTCTCTCTGCCTGCCTTCATGCCTACTTGTGATCTCTGTCATAAATAAATAAAATATTAAAAAAAATAAAAATAAAAGAAACCTCTAATAAAAATCATACTTAGATAAGAAATATTAGTCCTTAAATAACTTATCAAACTCAACACCCAAAGAACAAATAATCCAATCAAGAAATGGGCAGAGGACATGAACAGACATTTCTGCAAAGAAGACATCCAGATGGCCAACAGACACATGAAAAAGTGCTCCACATCACTCGGCATCAGGGAAATACAAATCAAAATCACAATGAGCTACCACCTCACACCAGTCAGAATGGCTAAAATTAACAAGTCAGGAAATGACAGATGCTGGTGAGGATGTGGAGAAAGGGGAACCCTCCTACACTGTTGGTGGGAATGCAAGCTGGTGCAACCACTCTGGAAAACAGCATGGAGGTTCCTCAAAAAGTTGAAAATAGAACTGCCCTATGACCCAGCAATTGCACTACTGGGTGTTTACCCTAAAGATACAAATGCAGTGATCCGAAAGGGCACGTGCACCCGAATGTTTATAGCAGCAATGTCTACAATAGCCAAACTATGGAAAGAACCTAGATGTCCATCAACAGATGAATGGATAAAGAAGAGGTGGTATATATACACAGTGGAATACTATGTAGCCATCAAAAGAAATGAAATCTTGCCATTTGCAACGACGTGGATGGAACTAGAGGGTATCACACTTAGTGAAATAAGTCAATCAGAGAAAGACAACTATCATATGATCTCCCTGATATGAGGAAGTGGAGATGCAACAGGGGGGGTTTAGGGGGTAGGAAAAGAAGAAAAGAAACCAGATGGGATTGGGAGGGAGACAAACCATTAGTGACTCTTAATCTCACAAACTGAGGGTTGCTGGGGGTCGGGGGGTCAGGAGGGTGGTGGGGTAATGGACATTGGGGAGGGTTTGTGCTATGGTTAGTGCTGTGAAGTGTGTAAACCTGGCGATTCACAGACACGTACCCCTGGGGATAAAAATACATTATATGTTTGTAAAAAAATTTAAAAATTTTAAAAAAATAAATATTAGTCCTTTCCATTGAAGTCATTAACACACTAGCAATATCACCATTACTGTTGTTATAATCATCTACAACAGTAGTTCAAGAAAAAGGACAACAATAAATAGTCTATGTGATTGGACAGTCCATATAGAAAAGTGGAAGACATGAGAAATAGCATATTCCTGAATGAGTAAGTCCATGTAAAGTTCATAACTACATATTAAACCACAAACAAACTGAAGTCAAATATGAATTATCACAGAGCACTTATCATTATTCTTTTATTTCAAAGGTACTGTTTTTTCTAGCTTTATTAGTTTTAATATCTAGTTGATTTTTTCCATCTTCATTGCTTTCTAAAAGCATTTTAAGATGAATTTAAATATGTTCAGCATATAGTATAGGCTTTCATGATGGATCATAATTAATACAGTTTCAATGTATTTAGTCTCATTTATCTCCCTGCGGAAAGAATGGAAATAATTACCCTATTGTGTCCTTCCATTCAAAAAGGTTATATCTGTCTCAGTGTGCAGGTTTTAGTGACTGGGTATCTATTCTGAATATGTGCATGTTTATATTTATACTGGTTTAAGTGGATGTGCATGTGTGATGCATGCATTTAAGTTTGGATATATGTGTGTATACATGCATGTGTTCATGTGCATGTTCACGATATGAGTATTGGTACATAGGAGATATACATACATGTTTTTGTAGATGAGTGCATATATGTACAAAAGTGTGTATCTGTGTTTACATATGTTGATGTGAGAGTTGTTGCTAAAGGATATATAGCTAAATGGGCCTTTATCTTTTCTTCAAAACGTATGTTTATTTGACTCAATTGTGGTTTGCATTTCTGAATTATTTAGAGCAGTACATATGCATTTATCCTGGTAAACAAACCCTAGTTTTGACAACTGAAGTATCAGTAATTGTTATATCATTTTTCTTGTGTATGTACTTAACTCTAATTCTGGGCATCCACTTTACTGCTGGACGTACTCTTTCTTATAGGGTGAGTGTTATGAAGCTCTGCTAGGGAAACTTACTCCTCTGAAAGTTGCCACTTTTGACCATATAGATACCAAATTTTCTAGCTCTAATGAGTGTGTATAACAATTTATTTTAATTTTCTTAGTGTATTCCAAAAAAACTCTCAGTACTCGAGTCATCTTGCACTCATTCTGGATTTTATGTTGATTGATTCTATTTCATTTATTTTTCCAATTGTCTTTTGGGATTGAGAACTAAACACACATACTCAGTCAGCCATCTCAAATGCAAAGTTCACCTAAACTTTCAAAATATTCTATACTTGACTATATTTGATACATGAGATATAAAATATTTACATTTATGTATAAATAAATGATGAAACTCTTTATATAAAATACATTTTAAGGTAGATTCTAGAATATATAAAAGGAGCAAGTTCTTATTGATTTTTTGAAAGATTACAAGTAAAATTGTTATTTTAATATAACTTATAAAAATCTATAAAGTATTTACTGTTATGACTATCAAACAGTCCCTCCTGTTATCACTGAAACTTCTCACAATTGGCTCAAATATCTGTTTTTATAGAAAAATATACAGAAATATTGGTCTTGGGAGCAGAGTTACTTAAAAACTTGGGCTACATACATTAGTGCTGGGCACGTTAGTTTGATGTGAAACTGGAAGTTAAAGTAGATTTCATTTCAGCCTTGATGTATGCTCAACAAATTCATTTAAGCCTGTTGCCTCTTTCCAGTGATATGTACTGATTTGGGCTGGGAGTGGA
Source organism: Mellivora capensis (assembly GCA_004024625.1). Taxonomy (NCBI): domain Eukaryota; kingdom Metazoa; phylum Chordata; class Mammalia; order Carnivora; family Mustelidae; genus Mellivora; species Mellivora capensis. Next base: position 47,298 of record PISX010009576.1, read on the forward strand.
AAATAAGTAGGACATTCCTTGTAGCCACATCCCTACTCTGGGTGCCTATAACTAACTATGGTAGTTGATCTCTGATCATGGCATTTTATCCTACTGAGCCTGCATTCTACCCCATTCCCCATGTTGACAGTAACCATGAATTGTCTATGTTGACACTAACAATGAATTGTCACTTTACCATTTCTATGTACCATCAATGTCCAAGTCTGTCTATTGAAATACTGTTGACAGCTACCCCCTTTTTAATTCTTTCTGTGTGTCTGCACATGTACAATGGATTTGTAATTGTTGCCATTCAATGGGCAGATCAATTGTCATATGCATTCTATTAGACTTGAGACACATATAAATAATTCACTTCTGATGATTCAAATACCATTCAACAGATATGGTGCCTTTTTCCCTAGAACATATTTATTAAGTTAACTCTCAGTCTGCCTTTGATTTCTCAAATATGAATGTGATATCTATTGCTTAAACATTATAAGCTATATTGCACAATATAGCTCAGTTTAAGTACTGTCCTACATTGCCTGTTGACTACTTCAAATAGTGATGTTTCCCACACATAAAACATCATAGCAAGTTAGCACTCTTACAGTTCACATTCAACACTTCATTCCAGATTCCTCATTCCTACTTCCCTGCACTTTCTATCAATTAATATTGCACATAATATTATTTGAGCTATTTGATACTTTCCTAAATGTATGAAATTTTATATTCCAGTTTACCTTGTTTACAACATATCAGATTAGTGTACTCTCATGTATATATAGGAGATATATTTTTATGAGCAGGTAATTTTCTTTGTTTCTTAATTTTACATCCTGCAGATTTGTGAATTTGAAAGTTTGTACAGTCTCATCAGTATCAATGAGGAAAACATTGTATAAATACTCCTACCTTTTTTCCTTATTGTTTTAGAATAGTAGCTTGTTAAAATAATTCTTTGTATCTAATCTCAGAATATTTCCTAGTCTGTCATTTTGCATAGTTGAAAATTCACAGGTTTATTTTTTCATTATTTTATTATAAACAGAAACATGAGAAAACAAGAAAAACATTTGAGTTTTTAAAACTCTTCTCCTGGGGCGCCTGGGTGGCTCAGTTGGTTAAGTGGCTGCCTTTGGCTCAGGTCATGATCCCGGGATCCTGGGATCGAGTCCCACATCTGGCTCCCTGATCGGCAGGAAGCCTGCTTCTCCCTCTCCCTCTGCCTTCCGCTCTGCCTACTTGTGCTCTATATCTCTCTGTCAAATAAATAAATAAAATCTTTAAAAAAAAATAAATAAAAATAAAAAAATAAAACTCTTCTACTATTTTATATTTCTGCAATATATTTTTAAATATGCCTCCATTTTCTCAAATAACTTCTAAACTTAATATTAAAAAACCATTAATCTCATGTAAGAAAGTATGCATTCCTCATTTGCTAACATTTTAAATCATCTATCACCCCACATTTTTTTTATTATTCTGTTTTGATTCTGTATATTTTTAAATAAGTAATTTTTTTATTTTTCTTTTCTATAATTCATTCTCAATGTCAATAATAACCAATATTCATAATCAATAAGATTACATTTTCTTTTTATGTTTATCCTGACTCCTAAATTTGGTAAAATCAAATCCGTATACTACTTTTCTTCTTAAATTATAGATTTGTTCTAAAATTATGTAATTCTGTTTTTCTGTGTAATTTTTTCTTCCCTGCAGACTTAAAACTGTTGAAGTATACTCTGAGTATTTACATTTCTTCCTGGAGAAAAAAAAAATTCTATATGCTACTTTGATATCAGCCTATGGAATTATGTGATACCACATTCAATGATTTTTTAATGTCTTTTATAGAGAAATGAATTTGCTTTAATTATAATAACCATAGATATTTTAACTCTCCTATACAAGAATGAATTGTAAGGTTTATGCCACCACACCAGTGTGCTTATGAGAGTGGTTAAATCCACAATAACACTTCTTTTGTTGTTTCATTCAGTGGTAGCACTGTGGGTCATTATTGCTCTATTTTAATTCAATATGCACATTGCCTTCTACCTTCAAAGTGTTCTTAAGTTGAGTTTACAGAATATCAAAATAGTTTGCCCTCATAAGAAATAATTTTCTGAAACAAATGACATTTTTGTGACCAAATAAATACATAATTTAAAATGACCTCCTATTAAGAATTGCCAATTTTTAAATCTGATTCATTTTACTACTTTTGCAGAGATCTAAAAATACTTTTAGCATTACAAAATCCTTAAAGAAAATTTTTCACTTGAATCTGTTTGTCCCAGAATAGCTCTTGTCATGAATTTCTAAATACTTTTATTTTTTCCCTTTTCCTTATCTTCATGAATGTACTCTCGATTTTATTCATTTATTTAAAAGATACAGGGTAACTTCTCTATGCTTAAGCACCATGCTAAAATGATGATAAAAAGGTAATCCGTACTTCATGTCATGGCATCCTTTGGGAAATAAGCATTAATCAAATAACCACACAACAGTTAATAAACAGAAGAAATGTATATTTTTATATGAAATATGAAATGAAGGGACATGATTTAGTTTGAGTGCTTAAAAATAGCTTAGGATCATTCTGAGGAGGAAAAATATGAGCATGACCACTGGCAGCAGGATAAATACATGTCTGTTCTTCATGATGGTTTGTATCCATCCCATGGAAAAAGTCCATATCTATCCTACAGAAAAAGTCTTCTTCAATAAGATTCCACACAAGTGGGCTGCCATCTGAAGCAATCTTGGAAGAAAGAGTTTCAGAAGTTACATGCACCCAGCCCTCGATTGTGATTGTGCCTGGGATTCTTGTTGGCAGTGCCCAGTAAGGGGATCTCTAAGGAATTCATGAAACCATTCCATGAATAGGGTGAAGGATTCACTAAGTTTTCATGACATGAACCCTAGCTTATCCTTTCTGTCAGCTAATACCTCTTAATGACTTCTAGAGCCCTTTTAACTCAAAATGTCTTAGTTGAGATGATAAACTAATGGTTACTCTGAAAGGTAGCATTTGCACATTTGGACATTTGCCACTAAGAGGTGGCATTAGTTTTAGAGGATATCTTAGGATGTCAAGGAAGATCTTTGCTGGAACTTCCTTCCTTCAAACCTACTCTGGTGGAACCAGACATAGTGAATAGAAGAGAAAATAAGTTCATTAAAAAGCACCGGTTAAAAAAACAAACAAACAAAAACACAACAAAAAAAACAACAACCAAAAAACCCGCTATGAGCTGCCAAAATGAGGTTGAATGGTGTTAAGGCCAACTTGTAGAAAATGGGAATGAACTAGCTGAGAGATTGAAGCTTTATGTTAGACAGAATTGTTTCCACACCTAAAGGAAGATTCTTGTTGATATCTAAGAAAACCCAGAAAGCTCTAGATGATTTACCCAAAGTGATGACGGAGACAGGGCATAACAGTAAAGGAGATTTGATGAAAGATTTTATTATAAAAATAACTGCTCTCTGTTGTACCTACAGGATCCAAACCAACTCTAGATTGGTTAAATAATCATAACTGCTATTTTGAGGTTCATTTTACGTGCTGAATATTCTAAGTGGTTTTCATAGGAGCATTTCATTTAATAATCTTATCAGTCTTTTGGAGGTGGTGTTATTCCTTTTGGAGTATAAATTGCCCAACTTCATAGAGCTGGTGAAAATAATTGAGAGAATTGGAATCCAACTCTGTTTTCAGAAAAATTCTTGTTGCCAACGTGATGTGACTATGTGCCTCTCTTTTCTCTGTAGCTATTGTGTCTAGAAAGTCTTCATGGTGGATTGAGAAACATGGGCACTGTATTTTGTAGCTTACCCCTTATAAGACAGAATCTCTTGCTCCATCCTTGGGACTTGCTTTTGAATAACAGAATGTTTTAGCCTCAGGGGGACTTGCAGTTTCTACTTTTGGTCCCCTGAAATACTACTGTCATCATGTGAAGTGGTACCCATGAAAACCTGCATATAGATAGAGACCTAGTTATTCCACAAAGGTTCAAGACATGCTGCTGAGGCTCTCCGAGACTCCTTTGCACGAGTGGCATAATTAGCTGAGTACAACTATAAAAGTGGGCCTACACAAGACCAGAAGAACAGAACAGTCAACTCACAGATTCATGCCATGTTTTAAATTCTAGAGTTTTTGTTTATTTTTATGTATATATTGATAACCGATAGAATACATAGCTGTAGTTATCCAGATAAAAATAATTTCTAAAAACCTAGTACATTTATAACCTTCAGTGTGTATGAATGAAACTTTATGCCTCTGTATGATTCCCATACCTATAAAAACCAGACTCTCTCAGACTTATGCAGTGTAATAACAGCAGGTCTGCCTTGAATTATGGAGATTCTGCTGGATATAATCCTTGAGCCATTTAAGTCCTCACTGTTTTCTTCCCCATACATACACCTCATTTAATCCACATCTATTTCTTGCGAAGAAATTTCTAATTATCTAGTTTCTCATTTTTTATTCAGAGCACTATAGGAGACCCTTTTCTATTTCTTAAATAATAGTTTTATTAATTCTTATTTTTATATTCTGACTGTTTAAAATAGATAGCTGATATTTTCAGAATAGTTATTCCGACACTCATATTTCCTTGTTATCACTCGTTCCTGGTCTGTCAAAATATAAATGATTTGATTACTGCGGGTTTCTAATTTTTCAGCTATTAGCATATGGCTTGACACCACAAAACTACAAAAAAAAATTTATGACAGCTTTCAGCTTGTTTTCCCCTCAAACTAATTTGTTTCCCATAGTTTTCTGTTAGAGGCTCATAAGTTACATTGATCATCTTGAAGCTGCTAATTCATAACACAGTCAAACAGGTACTAAATCACAATACTGTGTGTTACAGGTTTCCCTTTATGTGCTTAATTTTAGACACAAAGAGTTTTTGGAAATTTTTCAGATTTTTGAAAGTTTCTACAATATACTAAGTTGAAAATTATTCAAGAAAAACTCAGTATATACCTATTGATTTGCCTGTGTATCTCATGTTTGATTGTGATTACATACAATAGATGACAAGATTGTCATTTAGTTCAAATTTTTTTAAATGCTATTATACAACACAGGTAGGAAAATTATTGTTCATAAGAAGCAGTTTCTTTTGGGTACCAGCATTTGGTATAAAACAGATTAAATCCATTGTGAAATAGATCCAGACCATAGTGAACACCTTTAAATATAGACATTAAGTACTTGTCTTAAGTTTTAAATTTTCATTAGCTCCGTATAAGCCATTTACTCATTACATATCAACAAGTTAGATCTACCATAATTCCTCTGAACTTTATCCTTTTTTTTTTTTTCAGACACGCCAAAGAAAACTTTATTAACCAAATCAGGCCATGTTTTTTTGTTCTCTTTTGCTTTGTTTTGTTTTTAAAACAGTTGCTATGCCTTTTCAGTTCAAGTTGCTTCAAAATATCTCAGGTCTTTCTTACAACTCTTGGTCAATGTTTATTTTTATATTGTATCTCAATGAGAATGTCTTCAGTTTGAATCTGTATTCACTGCAAAACACCTTCTCCTTTAAAGCATATAGCCTTCACATTTCTGCATAATAAAATATCAATTATTGGTTAAAAAATATCTTTAGGTCTTACACATTCTCCCATACATTTTAAACTTTTAAACTACAAAAGAAACTTAAGAATTGCATGTATTGTAAGGAATATTTTCCTTTTTAATATACCTTGAATTTTAAAAAATTTATAGCAATAAAATCTAAAATGAATAAGTACTTGAATAAGGGACAATATTTTATAATTATTTTGAAATCTTACAGCAATTAAAATAATTGAAAAGCTAATTCTAGAAGATTGTCATTTATAATCAAACCAACTCAATTTTAATGGCGGCCTAGTGGCAAGACCCCTATAATCACAACTGCAGTTGCACAAATGTCTCCCTGCTTTATCGCCAGTTGGAATGATTACTTGCCTTTCTGATTTGTGTTTAAAACTCAGAGAAACATGCTTTTCAAAGGCTTTCTCATAAATGGCTTTCATTTTAAAATGTAAAGGCTTTTTATTATTTGGAAAGACAGAGTAGTCGTCTTTTTTCATGTCAATAGCCAACTCCCTGACAGATATCAAGATAATGGTGTCAGTTCATAACCTTTCTCCAACCTTCCTGTTAGAGAAATGGAGAATTTCAAAAGCACACTTTAAATAAAATTTTACCAACTTTTTTATAATTTAGTATTGAACAGTACATTTAAGAAATCATTCTGCTGTTACATATATAGTATATAAGCCACCTCTTTAACGACTCTGAATGAGAAGTCAGTAAGAGACCCTTATCATTTAAAATATTCAATCTTTGAATTCTGTCAGAAAAGTGTAAAGTACTCAGATCATGTTTTCTTTGGGAAAGATAGCTCATATCACTGGGAGGGGAAAAAAAAAAAAAAAAAGCAGAGACTCCACATTTGAAGATGGGACTTGGCTTTGAGCAGCAGTTTTGACCCAAGTAATAATGATTATTTTTTAATGAGTATTTTTTGGTGACAAGAGTTTAGGGTAAATTGGTAGCTACTATGCACTATGTAGATAATAGTTACTGTCATTTAATTTTTAAGCTTTCCAGTATGCAGCTCTACATAGCTTTATCTCATATTTCAGCTTCAACCAGGTTTTTAAAAATTTATTTTCAGAAGCAATTGCTATACTCACGTGCCTGTAGATAAATGGCATACAAACCTCTGTAACACATGTGGTAAGGGAATTAAGACCATTTGATGATGAAAAAGATAATGAAATATTATGAAGGGTTGAGCCATAATAAATTATAAAAATCTTAGGTGTTCTAAAAGATAAGCATAAAGCTGAGATACCCAGCTGAGGATTAAATCCAGATATCAAACTGCATGGCTAGTTTCAGGTGTCCAGGTAAGAAAATACGATCATGGAGATTCAAAAACCTTTAAAAAATACCCTGTGTCTTTTTGGAAAGATATAGGAATGTTTTCAACTCTTAACATAGAATGAGCTGGGTTGATGCTAGTTTTATAATATAAGCTGGTAAATGTTTAAGTGAGACAGTCTTAAGGAAGATCTTGGTTGCTTGGAAATGGATTTGAATTAAATTATAGTTGGGAAACCTGGGTGGTACAGTTGGTTAAGCATCCAACTCTTGATCTCAGCTCAAGTCTTGATCTCAGGGTCTTGAGTTCAAGCCCCATGTTGGACTCCACACTGGGTGTGGAGCCTGCTTAAAATTAATTAGTTAATTGATTTTTAAGAAGTGAATTAAATTTTAGTACTGAGATACGCAAAAAAAGACACTGTACAGCAGAAGATGCCCATTTAAAGTCTGTTTAATGAAAAAATGTCCATTAATATATTTATGTGTAGTGCTAATATTTGGAAAATTTTACACAAGAATTTTAAATAATGACAATGATCTCAAACAAACTTGAAAGATTATAATATAGCTTTCAAAGATTCATGAATACAAATTATAAAAGCATAGTTCATATGTCTCACATGGATTAGAAGTATATATCACCAGGGATCAATAGGACTATTCAGTTCTTGTTTAACTGGACAATTTATACATTTAGGTACATTGATATGACATTTCCCAATCCATACTGTATGTGCTCCTTTGCCAATACCTTCATTATCTGTATTAGTTTGTCAAAAAAGCCTCAGCCAATATAGTACAGCATTTCTCCATTGTGGGGTTTTTTTTTTTTTTTTGAGATTTTATTTATTTATTTGGCAGACAGAGATTACAAGTAGGCAAGCAGGGAGAGAGAGGAGGAAGCAGGCTCTCCACGGAGCAGAGAGCCTGACGTGGGGCTCAATCCCAGGACCCTGGGATCATGACCGGAGCCGAAAGCAGAGGCTTTAACCCACTGAGCCACCCGGGCGCCCCTCTCCATTGTGTTTAAAAAAATACTGTGGTTATCTCCTAGAAACCTGAGTCTGAATTCATGAGGTTTTTTTTTTTTCATATTTACCTATTAGTTTTGTTTGTTTGCTTGTTTTTTAAGATTTTATTTACTTATTTGACAGAGCTAGAGAAAACAAGTGGAGTGAATGGCAGAGGGAGAGGGAAAAGCCGGCTCCCCACTGAGCAGGAAGCCTGATGTGGGGCTGGATCCCAGGATGCTGGGATCATGACCTGAGCTGAAGGCAGACATCCAACTGAGCCACCCAGGCACCCCATATTTACCTATTAGTTTTGGTTCACTTTTTATACCTGTAGAAGATCTCTTGTCCTTTGCTTCATTTCTACTCACCTCTCCCTCATCAGATGGCATTCTCTAATTCTTAACAGGAAAAATACAACTATTATTTTAAATATTCTGAAAAAGTCCTATAGTATCACACATACAGGTGTCAGAATCTCTTTCTCTGGGGTACCACTGTACCATTTATACCTTTTTCTTATCCCTTTCCTCTGGATCTTCCTCTTCATCTTTGAAATCTGTTTTAGTAGCTAATAGCATCAAATATGATACAAGTAGTGGGCTGTCAATGAATGTATAAGATAAAGACTTTACTCCCAAACATTTAAAACTATAGTATTTTTGTTTTTAAGAACAGAGTGGAGAAAAGGAGGAAATGCTAGCAGTCATTTCGTATACTATAATGTAGGCATGCTCCACAGCTCTCATGTATCAATTGCAAAAACCTAGGTTCACATCCCAAATCTGTCAGGCACTGAACAAAACTATAATAATGTATACTTGATTAAAATAACAACAAGAACACTTATGCATTTTTTCTTGGAATTCCTAAATAGTTTGCATAAGTTATCTTGCATCAATACTCTGTTATCCCTAATATACAGATTAAAAAAATAGCTCTTTGTGAGGTTGTGACATTCACAAGTTCTAAGCCTGGTGCTCATTTGAGGTTTATCTTTAACTTTTATTTTGCAAAATTCTAAATACATGTAAAAATAGAATAGTATAACAAGTCCTTATTCCCTAGACCAAAATATTTTCACTTTATGATTCCTATTCAAGTCTGACCTTCTCCTGGAATTATTTCCAAGAAAATTTCAGACATCACATTATGTCATTTACAAGACAATGTCATTTTGGCATGTATCTCTAAAAGACAAGGATTTAAAAAAACACATAATACTTATCTTCCAACTTGAAACTATTTTTTAAAAATATCCTTATGCAGACATTCAGTATTAAATTTTTCCAAATTATTACATGAATGAGTTTTTATAGTTGAACTTTGTTGAATCAGATTTAAAATTAGTTTCCTACACTGCAGTCACTGATACATCACTAATCTATAGTGCCCTCGATCTCTTTTCCTTTTCTTCTAATTTATTTTGGAGGAACTAGTTGCTCGATTTATGTTTTGCCCTGGTATAGACCTCACTGGTCTGTTCTATGATATCATTTCTCATACTCTATTGATTCTTATATTTCTGGAAATTGGTCAATAGAGCAAGAAGTCTTCCTCAGATTCAAGTTTAAGTATTTTGGCAAGTCTTCTTCATGGTTTTGTGTATTTCCATAAAGAGACACACGATACCCGATTAACTCTTTATGTTATTTTTGGAGCCATTGGTAATCATTGATTAGAACCATTATTCCGCTGGTGTTATAAAATAATAGTGTTTCATTAGGGCTACAAAATTAGAAATTCTACTATCCTTGCCACTTTCCCCTTCATGCTGCACATGGACTCAGCAAAGAAGTTTTAGAAACACAGATCTGATAACTTAAATCCCTATCTTCCCAGGACACAGAAAGAAATGATTTTCTCCTTTCAAATACTGTCTGACGGGTGCTTCCTGTGTCTGCAGCTGCATCTCCTTGTTTTCTCCCTTTGCTGGGCATCAGGATCACACAGGTGCTCAGCATCTTCAGGGACTTTGTCTTCCTTTCCATTCATCACCTCATCCCTTATATGGCACAGATCATTTCTGCTCATTCTTTAACTTTCACATGTCCTAAGGTCCTAATAGTTGGTGAATTTTATTTTTTGCTCTAAACATCCATAATTATTTATGACCTCTTCATAATATTCTTCACACTTTAAGTAAGTTGTTAAATGTCTTTTACATTTGTTGTACATGCTCTGTGAATGTGGAGTCTTTATTGACGCTTCTAGCACTTTATCTGCTTTATACCACTGGCTGCTCCTTGACCAAATGTGTTGTTCTTTCTTTCGATGAGATTCGATGAGATTCTTGATTGTGTTAGACAAATGCCTAATTCAGAAAATTTATCAGGGAGAAAAGAAAACAATGTTTTTTTCAAGTGTTTCCAGAAAAAAGACACTTGGCAATAAAACTTACTTTAGGATCTTGAAGTAAGATAAATTTATGGCAATGGAGAGAAATCCATTTCTCTCAATGGAGAGAAAGAATACATACTATCAACTTCCAAAGTAATTCTCAATAAAAACTTCTGCATAGTGTTTAGATTAAAACTTGTATGAACAATAATTTCATTTACTCTTCTAGAGGGACAATTCTAAATAAATCAGTAGAGAAAACCAATTTATTTCCAAACTGTGTGTGTGAGTAATGGTAATTTATATCTGATAGCACAATTTCTTGAATAATTTTAAATACATAATTATATCCTTTTTTAGGTATTAAATATTTAATTACAGGATAGATATAGCAGTGCAATTTATAAAGCAGCAATATAGATATAGAATAAAGGAGAACAAAAAATATAGGACTAATTAATATAGAAATATAGATTGAAAACGAGGACTCGTGATTTGGCCTATAAGGCAATATAGATGTTTGGATGAAGAGTAACTGTGTAGTGCAGGCAGGGACAATCTACAATTTAGGAAGATTCAGGCTGTGTGCTGAGCTCACAGCAAATGCTGTGGCTGTAGTGTTATTTGAAATTCAGTGTAGAACTGCAGTTAAAACACACAAATACACAAGTTAACATTTTAAAGTATTTTTGTATTTAATGTGTTGCACAGTTGATGGGATGAACTGTTCTTTAATTAAATGATGCATGTCTGATACATGTAAATTACAGAATACTATTTTTTTTTTTATAAGTAGGGTTCACTTAGTTTTCACTCTCACTTCAAGTCTTAACATGTCTTTCAAAAATACGTTAGGGGGGCACCTGGGTGGCTCAGTGGGTTAAAGCCTCTGCCTTCGGCTCAGGTCATGATCCCAGGGTCCTGGGATCAAGCCCCCATTGGGCTCTCTGCTCAGCGGGGAGCCTTCTTCCCTTCCTCTCTCTCTGCCTGCCTCTCTGCCTACCTGTGATCTCTGTCTGTCAAATTAAAAAAAAAGAAAAAAATAAGTTAGGGAATTTAAGGTTATATTTGAAAAATATTGTTAAGTGTACATATTGTTAATAGTCATTTCTGTGTAAAAAAATCAGATTTTAAATCTAATATGATCAAGGTGTAGATTTATATAACAGAGGCAAAATAGAAAGATTTACATGGTTGTTGGAGGTCTCTGAAAAGTTATGTTAATTTATTTGGCTCTAACAGAATTGATAAAGCATAAGATTTAAAATGGTTTTTATTTTACTAATTTATATATGTGTGGTATCTTCCATATGGAGAATTAATGTTTTATGAATGTATCATCAGTATTTTTTGATGATAGCATAATATAAACTGCCTCCAGTTCATTATTAAAGAATACTTATCACCATATTGTAGCTAATATAGTCATCAAATAATGAGAAGTGCACCAATAAAGAGTAATGTACTAATTTGTTATGGATACCAAAAAGTTTGGCATTGATACATTTCCCACTTGGAACCCCATCTGGGACTGATGGCTCCCATCAAGTGGTTCAAAATACCCTACTCAGCCAAACAATGGAAAACTAATGCAACCAGATAGGAGACAATCACCAGATAAGATGTAGGTATAGACTGGATGTTGATACAGGTACATATATATCAAAATATAATTATCTAAATGGCAAAATTATCACTCAGGCAAATACAAAACAAACATGTTCTAAAGTTTTTAACCTCATTTAATGAGGGAAACTTGGAAGCTAGGTCTATTTATAGAAGGACTAAATTACTAAGTTAGATTGCAAACCAGTTAATGTCCCACATGCCATTAAGAATTGGTATTGTTTGTTCCACAAATCAGAAATTGTATGCATCTCTTTCAGACTAAAATCGATAGTTAACAGTGATATTAATTGGGTGGGGGGAAAGAGGAGGTGGGTAAAGGGGTACATATTTTCAGTTTTAAGATGACTAAGATCTAATATAAAACACGGTGACTGTAGTTGACAACTGTACTATATAATTGAAATTTGCTAAGAGTAGAATGTAAATAAAGGTTCTCATATATGTATACTTATGTGTATATAGATATAGTTATATTTATGGGGGTAATGGATGTGTTCATTAGATAGGGATATCCTTTCATGATGTATACACAATCAAATTACCATGATTACAAATTAAGGACCTCAGTAAAGTTGAAATTAAAGATTCCTAGATACCAAAAATGTGACATCACTGTCTTAGACTTTTAATCAATAGTAAACAAAGAGATGAATTAAATATTTTATTAGACATTGTATATGGAGGCAAAGCCCTCATATGATAGTGAAAGGATGCACTACCTTTTTGTCTTATTTTCAAGTGACAAATTTTTTCTGATAACTGAAAATGGGGGAATCATACTATCTTTTCCAAAAGAAAAAAATATACAAAATGTTTCTGAAAACAAAACTGTGCGCTATATTGCCGATGGTGTGAGAGTAGCCATAAACTCAACCATGATGGGTTGACTGAGGACTTGAGCATAAGCAATGTACAGAAATCTTGGTGATCATTTTGAAATTTGAAATTAAAGCAAACATGCTTAGTTTTTGTGTTGTCCTGTGACAAGTTATTCCTGTCTAAATAGTGAAATCACTATTCCTAGAGGTCCAAAAGAGAGGCATTTGGGGGAATTTGGCAAAAATTTTTCTAATTTCTGGGGAAGGTCTTATATTTTGTAAATTTCTTTGTCTAATTTCAAAGGAAAAAAAAGTGATTTTTGACTTGTATTTACTATTTAATATGCTGTCTCAAATTACTCTCCATATTTGAATGAATGATTATAATTCTTTACTTTTATTTCCATGTTGAGATTCCATTCATTTGTTCCGGACATTGATCTTTGTTTTAATTTTATGGTAAGTGAGCTAATCATGGCAATTTGGTGTCTGGATAATTGTTCCAAGGTACATGGGGTTATCCTGTAAATGATATTTCAGAAATAGTATATAATTTCATTAAAAACAAAACCAAACAAAACTCTATAAAAAGTAAATATTATATAGAAAAATGTCCTTCTAGTACAACATATATATGTATTTTGAAGCTTATAATTTTTTAAAGGCCTTATATTCTGTTTTGATGGTTGTTTAGGTATAAAGTTAGGTAAGGGTAAAGTGGGAATTGAGAACTGAGATTTTGTAGGATGGCCAACATTAAGCTGAGGAAATTACATTTGATTCAAAAGGCCATAATATACTAAATGACTAATACAAACCATAGAACATCCTTGCCATTCAGGCTACAGGTAAGATTAAAATTGCCTGAAAAAGTAAACAATTATACTGATGCAATTCATTATATACAGTGTACAGTTCCACTAACCTAGCATACAGTCCCTAAAAACATTTTTTTGTATGAACTTCTTTACTATTATGCCTTTAGCTGCTGTAATTTTTTTTTATATATGTGACTTGTAATGAGCTGTAAAGTCATGGTCATTTTTATCCTCTAGAGTGTTTAAGACTTTGACTTGCATGTTGCAAGTGTTTATAGATTCTTCTTCTGAGTAACTCAGAAACTCTGAGTAAGGGTTGCTGCATTTTCTATTTCAAATTAATCAGGCTATAAAGATTTGTAAGGCTTTTGGCCAAACATGGGTCAGCCACACTGAATGTTAATGAAACTTGTGTGAAAAGTACTCCCCGGCGACTGATAATCAGGAATCTTTACCCTTTCACACAATTATACATCCCATTTTTAAATATCATAATTTGGCCTCCGCCTGATAAGATTTTTTTCTAAATAAACCGGTATTTTCACCACATTTATTTACATGGAATATTTTCCTGGAGGATTTTGTTTGTTTTTAATTTCATGTATTGATTCTTCCTTCTTCACTGAAACAAAATAATTTAGAAGACTTGTCGTTGTGTGTAATCCCCTCTGTGATCCAAAGCCTTTTCTCCTTGTTGCTTTTAATTAACTAACATGTCAATCAGATTTGCGCTGCTTGTGTTTTTAACCATTATCACTGTTTGTATAGACTTTTAGTTTAATCTGTATGTATATTACATTTACTGATTTCTTTGGTAAGTGTGGGTTTATGTGTCTATGTGAGGGTAAGACAGTGTTTAGAAAGCCTATGCTTTCCTCATGAAGCCTTTTCCTCAAACTATTTAAAATCTTAAGAAGAACAATACTGCCATCTTAAGGCAAATTAAGTTAATTTTTTAAGAAATCTCACAAGCTTTCCTTAGACATTTTAGGTTTTTATTCCATGGTTTCGTATCATGGTTGTAATCCAATCTATTTGAAAGAAATAACCTAATATATCACAGGCTTAGTTAAATGTGGTTAGCACATATAACTTTTGCAAAAAAATATTAAAAATTTCACAATGTACATTAAAGACTCATGTATTTACCTGCTGTACATACTTTGATTTTAGAATTACAGCATTCCCTCAAAATTGCAGATGACCCTGTGAAGGTAATTTGGGTAACATTCAAGGGGATTTTAGGCTCTGGAGTTTCACTAATGATATTTGAATGATATAGACACTTGATGTATAGATACATATAGATATTCGAACATATATATCACTCACGTGATACACAGTATTGAGACTAATATTCCAAAGTCTAGAGTAGTGAATGGTAGAGATACCCTGAGAAGGATGGCAACAATATCTAAGAGTAAAACATGATTGCCTAGAAAAGTTGTTGGTATAATAAGAAAATTACAGAAGGAGTTATGTGACTAGCACGCTTCCTACAGAAGATAGTCTGGAGATAAGGGATGCATGATGCATGAAAGGTGAGTGTACATTTATGGAGCTCCAAGAGGCAGAACTGGGAGCATCCAATGGCTAGTCTAGTCAGAAAACTTTCAGTTGAACATTAATACTTCTTAACAATACTTGTTGATAAATCTTTTCAGGGAATTTTTTCTTTTTTTGAAAGTTGATTGGAGTCATCACAACTTCTGTCATTTCATCAGCATCTGTCCATATTTTCACTTGCTGTCTCATAATTTCCAACTATCTCAGAGGACAGTGTGTATATGTATTCTGTTTTCTATGTCTAACCTCTGCATTCTGTGTTCTTAGGTTCATTCTTCGTTCCTATAGTTCCTTGAAAGTAAATTCCTTGAAGTACTAAACCTTCTATACTCAAACATACCCACAAACACATCCTCACTCGTCTCACAGTCAGTCCCTGTTGTCCACACAATAACGATTATCCTAATGCATGTTCCTGATCATGTCAAGCACTGCCAGAGAAATGCTGAACGGATTCACCATGACTACAAAACATCTGAGCGACTGTCCTTCACAAGGAAAGCTCACTTTCCCTGAACATAATTGTTTCCCTTGTCTTTCCTTTATTTGTAATACTTTGTAACACTATTACCTAGACCTCCAATAACCTCCCCTCTCTTAGCTAGTAGAGAGATTCTGGTAATCTCTCCTATTTTAGCATAATTGCCATTTTCTCCATATAACCATCTGTCTATGGAGTTCAATAAGTTAAAGACAATTCCACTTTTCCACCTTATTTGGTTATTATACTTTGAATCTCCATTATATCATGTCATAATTGATGCTAAATAAGAGCTTTGTAGAAAGACAATGAGTTTTATTCATCATTATACTCCACATTTTTAAAATATGGAGCTCTGGACACATGTACATTGAGAACACTCAGTTTGTGATGAAAATATGTAAGTTGAAACTTGAATTTCACCTGTTTATTGTCTGTGTGACCTTGGGGAAAATTAATTCTTCCAATCTTCTGTTTTCTCAAGGGACAAAGGTAATATTTTTCTCAATGACAGCACAGGGTATTAGAAACGTGGTTGAAAAAATACTTTATAACATCTTATTATTAATACATTCCATCTCATTCCTTAGGTACACATCTTCACTATTCCTCATCTTGACAAAACTCTTCAGGAAAATTTGTACATCGCTTATTCCCTCTTCCTCTTGAGTCTTTCCTCTCCAATAGATTTTCATCTCTCTACATATGTTTCATCTCTGGTCTAAATGACCTTCCTTAAGAATTCCCATTCTTACAAATACTGCTGATAAGATAAATTATTTTTCTTGAGGCATGTTTTTGACTGTCTCAACTTTCTGTTAAAGAATAGCTCAGGCTCGGGGCACCTGTATGGCTCAGGTCATGATCCCAGGGTCCTGGGATCGAGCCCGGCATCGGCATCGGGCTCTCTGCTCGGCAGGGAGCATGCTTTCCTTCCCCTCTCTCTGCCTGCTGCTCTGCCTACTTGTGATCTCTGTCTGTCAAATAAATAAATAAAATCTTTAAAAAAAAAAAAAAAGAAAAACTATTTTCTCTACAACTAAAAAAAAAAAGAATTGCTCAGGCTCCCAATTGGTTATGAAATTAACTATAAAATCTTAATAGCCAAAAGCTTCAGAATATGAACTTAAATTGTTCAACTATATTTATAAATAATATAAACTTCCTAATTTTTTTTACTCCTTTTGCCAACATTTACTCCCAAATTTTAGTTGCAATTTGGCAGAATTAATTTTCTACTTGACAAAAACTTGCTGTTAAGTCCTATTTGATGGGTATGAAGGTCTTTAGACTCTATAAGAACTTAGAATAATTCCTCAAATTCTCATAAGTTTATAGTAACTCCAAGTCGGTATGATTCTGACACTCTTTGCTGTGGTACTGAGAAAGCAAAATTGTTACAACTCGAATTTCAGTGGGCCCAAAGGTAGGGATTATCTCATCTCACCAGTATTCTCTCAACAGTATTTCATTCCTTCTTCAGTGGAAAACACCTCAGTGCCCTTAGGATTCCAAGTAGGGCATTTAGAACAGAACTTTCCCTAAAATATAGGTCCTATTTTCTCTAACGTTCTTCAATCTAAAGTGTAATAACCAAGCTTAAATTCTTCTTATTTATTCTCTGAGATACTACCTCCAGTTTGTGGACAAAATACACTAGTTCTAAATGTTTTCGGGAACTGAGTTTACATCGATGATGGTTCCTCATGGATGTTGGTGATGGGTCTGGGCTGCCATAGTGCCCAGGAAACTGTGAGAGAGGATCCCTCAGCTGTATCAAAGCCTCTGCTTTAAGGAGGGACTGGAAAAATAATAAAATGTCTCACAGTGATCTGCAGAGTCCATAAAATAAATAATTTCTAATATATTCCTAGGGATAAACACATACTTGAGGCTTAATATTGATAGTCAGGCTTGAAAAAGAGCAGAAAAAATAAATTAAGGACAGCGTACAATTAATGGTACATCAGCAAAGACCTATGAGTTTATAATGATTTCTCTTTTGCTTTGTTTTAAATGGATTTTGTGCCAGTTAAATAACTCCAGTGTATCACCACAGCTATAAAAACATTGACCTTTGAACCAAATATTTTAAATATGATAAGAAAAAAGCACCCATGAGATCTTTTGTTACCAAAAAAAAAAAAAGATTTTATTCTTGTAGAGGCTTCAAGAAATAAATTAGAGGCTGGTTTGGTCACTAAATTAAAGATAACATTCTCTGGACAGTAAATTCTACCCACAGCCATAATCCATAAAATTCCTCTAGCAGTTTGAATATTATAAATGGAATTTATAATCACTCTAGCAGGCTCACCTGCTGAATGAAGATCCATTCCAAATCATTCAAAATTATATTCTCATGCAGGGAGTGGGGAGTGGGAGCATAGAGAAGCAACATTTTGCTGTTTGATTTTTCTGGAGTCAGAACTAACAACTAGAAAACATTCTTTAAAACCTCTCTTATAGGACATAGTAGTGTAATGTTGTGTCAATTAATGAGAATTTATAGTCAAAAGAGCATTGCCATAATTCTCATTACCTTTTCCATTCTAATCTATTGCTTGCCAATCTGTCTAGTGCCATATCTAGATCTAGACAGGAGTATTTTTAGTGTATTCAGAGTTTCTGAATTCAGAATTGAATTCAGGCTGTCTAAAGATATTTCTTCTCACACATCTTAGGCTGCTGCTTCCTTCTCTTTTGGTATGCATTTGCCTACATTGAGTGCACCACTGTCGGAAACAATCAAGTGCAATGTTAGCTCATAGATGACACTCAAATGAGAATTTAAAAGCTAAGGTAACTGAATGGTCCTTACCTCCAGAAATTGCCAATTTCTGAGTTTCAGCGTTTCACTTGAAACCTATTCTTGTAAGTAAACGTTAGGATTGTCTTATCTGATGTATATTTTTTCAGGGCAGTCTGGGATCACTCAGCTTTATTTTTGGGGTCACCGGATTCACCACTTGACTTGTAATGTAAGGTCACAACATTAATTTCTGTATCTGCTATGGATATAAAATTTTGTTGGGAAGAGTCACCACTCGACTTGTTTTAATTTTGGGAGTGAGACAAGGAAGAGTGATCTATTTGTGAAAAGAGCATTAGGAAATAATACTAAAAATGTGTAGCCTACCTGTCTGCTTTTGGGCAGATTACTACCTCAGAGCGATCACGTGGCTCTGCCCTTTTAGGATGAAATTGTAGTAGTTTTCTTCTAAAATAAGAGTATGTACCCAAAATTCTGTAGCTACAATTAAGTGACAGAATATTTCATTTCAAAGAGGAATTGTTTCCTTGTTTGCACTACTAGAGAGGACATCCTAGGTCACTCGTTCTATTACAATGGCAGAACACTTAATTTAACACTGTGCTGACAAAATCTGAAATAGCTTTATTCTAATTTTATCTTCTCCCCTTAAGTTGTTCTTTCTTCAAAATAGATTATTCTTTAATGCTAAAAATAGATTTTTAAGGTTTTCCTGTAACTATACCTTATTCTTAACATGGATAGAATTCCTTAATATGAGCTAACGTTTTAATTTAATCTTTTCATGATTATATTAAAATCTTTAGATTCACCAGCTAACTAATATCAATTCCCAGATCCTAGATAGTTGAAAATCATTTAAAATAGGTAGGTCTTTGGACAAATTTTCTCTGAATCTGCATTCTTTTGAGTTACTTGTTCTACCTCTGTCATCCTACCATCTGCCACTATTAAAAATGAATAAAAAATGAAACTTAGACAAATGGCTTCTTTGGGTAAAATATGCTTTGTATGTACTATATAGAAGAAAAATTTCTTCTTCCTGTCTTTCTCATATGTTCTTGTTAAAAAAACAAACAAACAAACACAAGATTGTCCCTTTCTTTTTAAATTTAATTTCCTTTTAAATGTAACATGAAACACCCATGGTCTGGAATTGGTGTCTCTCTCCTGTCACAGGGTAGGACCTATTTTGTCATGTGCTTGCTGTAGCTTTGATGAGCTATATTTTATGACAGTTTTAAAACTTTGTTTTTCCTAAATGTATTAGTTTTACCAAATGTAGTTACTTGTTATGCTGACAATCACAGTTCAACTACAAAATCCTATTCATTGATATATTTCTGTATACCAATAAGAGGAGTCTTATATTTCTTCCTCTAATATCAATCAATACTTCTCATGCTATTTGGGATGATTCTCTGTACTATTCACAGAGAGGGCGCAGTTTTAGAATCACGTTCAGGGACTTTAGGCTGACATAACATAATGATATAGAATCTTGATGGATTGGTATCATGTAAAACCTTGCATTGCAAAAAGTCTGGACAAAAATTGCAATATAAATATCATGACATTTTGATGTATGAATTTAGCCTCAGGGAAAACAGACCTGGAAAGAATTTTATTTTGGTTCCATTCTAAATGATAGAGGATTGGATTTCATTATTATAATTTTATTATTCTTTATATTATACTTAATATACACTTATATAAAATATCTCACACAAGAAAGTGACACAAATTTATTATGGGTTAATATACTTATAGGACTTCATTTTGGTAGTACTAATCATCAAAATTTTTAAAGTGTCATTGATTATTAGATTTTTTTAAAAATAAAACACATTACTGGAAGTATAAAATCAAGTCTAATTTCAGTTTTAACTCTCAAATAAAAATTTTTCCCCTTAAAATGTGGATGATGGAGAAGAATACAACTCTTTCTTCACATTTGTCTTTCATTTGTGGTTAGAAGTCACTCTTCATTAAATGAAAGAATAGCGAATGTAAAATATTTAACTGTGCCTCACTCAAAAAATAGTTATTTTCTGTTGCTATTTATTGAAAACCTATATTACAAGTTAGTACATTACAAATTAAAATTTTATTTACTTTAAAACATTTAGGAATTTTAAAATAAGTAACCTAATAATATAATCATGACATGGTTAATAAGACTATGGAAAATGACATTAAAATCCCAATGCATTCTCTTCCTCAAATAAGTACTGATTTCTGAATTGGCATAAATGTGTATTGTTCTTTAGTCAGCCTCTTAAATGTCTATTTCAGAAAATGAATAAATATTGTTTAGCATGTTGTAGTTTAATAGATATTTCTCTAAAATTAAGTGTGAGGATACCACTATTTTGTTGTCCTAGAATTAGTTTCTACAATTTACTAATATCATGCATGGCAGCAATGTTTAATTAAGCTCAGATCTCTTTAAAATCAATAAGTGAATCACTTAAATGCCTTTGTATTAAATGACTACTTTTGAATTCTTGGTTTCTTACTAAAGTAAGCTGCCACTATTAAAAATGAATAAAAACCATGAGAAAAGAGAATCACTGGACATGTATTTTTTTAAAAGAGGGGCTTCGCACCTGAAGCTAATATTACACTACATGTTAACTAACTGGAATTTAAATAAAAACTTAAAAAAAAGAAAAAATAGAGGGCATTTCTAGTGCCTGAACATCTTAAAACATACAGCTTAAAAAACATGATAGTAATAATTAGCAGGGAAATCTACAGAGATGCACACTGTTCAGAAGCATTTTTATGGTTTTCTTTTGCTGACTATATTAAAAATTTGTGATGAAAAATGAATTTTAAGCAGAGCAAGTTCATGTATGCTGCCCAGAGAAGGAAAATATTTTTCCTAAATTTATTTGCATTAAAAAATATAATATCATAAAGGAGAAAGATGTTAATCAAAGACTATTCTCTCTATATTCCAGAGTATTTATGTCATCAAAATAATCTCAGTTTAAAAAGTAGGGGGAAGTTAAGTCATGATTTAAAAATTGTGTTTTAGGACTGGGCAGAAAAGTTCTGAGCATATGAAAGCCTACACAATAATAAAACAACTAAAATTCAGGAAGTTCTATATGCCAGCAGTTCTTATTCTTGTTATTGATAGTGTGCAATAATTTGAGAGGGTTATAAAATACAACTAACAGGTAAAAATTGTTATATTTCTAAATGATTAGCTTTGCTCTGAAATTAATTAAAATAATCCAAGCTTATTCTGATAATCAGACACTTAAATGCACTTGCCATCTAGTGACATTGCCTAGTAGGAAAAGAATGAGATAAATTACATGTTTTCTGTAATGTCTATGCCATAGCCTATAATCTGTAGAAGCTTGTTAGGTTGTCCCTCCAATGAATGTCACTCATCCTTTGTATCTCACTGGAAAGGGGTCTCTCGGTTACCTTTCCTTGAACACTTTGTGTAATTTAAATCTGTATTTTTTTTTCTGAAGTATCCATTTTAACTCCCTTTATAAATAGAGTTTATGAGCTATTAAGGAGCCTTAAAAAATGTGAATAAATTAGACAAACATAGGGGGGAAATAATCTACCAGGGCATTCATAAGAAATTTTAGGTTGTTTTATAAGATTGCTAAGTAAATTATAGCACTAATTTTATAAAATATAAAAGAAAAATATGATTGCATTAGCTACCCCCCCAGCTTCATTGAGATATACTTGACATATAACATTATATAAATTTAAGGTACACAACAAGATTATTTGATATGCACATACATTGCCAAGTGATTACCACATGTGGTTATTTAACGTGTCCATCAACCTTACATAATTACAATTTTTGTGTGGGTGGTAAGACCATTTAAGACCTACTATCTTAGTACTTAAAGTATATAAAGACAGAATTGTTAACTAACAAGTCACTTTTCTGTAGATCCCCAGAACTTACTCAACTTCTAACTAGAGGTTTGTACCCTTGGACCAAGATCTCCTTATTTCCTCCAACCCCCAGGCCCTGGCAACCACCATTCTATTGTTTCGGAATTCATGAGGCTGCTTTTTAAGAATGTATGTTTGAGTTAAGGGGAAAGAGTTTTCAGAAAAAAAAAGAAAAACATTCAAACCCACACAATACACTATCCAAGTGTACATAACAACTGTGTGGTTTATACAGCAAAGTCAATGCTTGGATTAAAGGAATGATTAGAAGACATTATTGAACACTTCAGTAACAAAAGAAAAGAACACAGGTTGAAACTATTCTGGTCTATAGACAGTGTTTTTTAACTTTTTTTTTCAGCTTAGTGATTTCAGCAATTTGGATTTAATTCGACAGTATGCATGGACCAGTTATATAGGCTAATTATTAAATAAGCAGGCATTACACACTGTTCATGATCCTGGTTCACTTGAGGATCAGCTCCAAGATCTTTTTCTTTTTAATGGCAACCACACAGAAATGTCTTTCTTGTCAAATAGTCGTTTCTTTACTGTCTATCTGTTTTGATGAATTCACATCTTTTAGGTTATATTGTTTTATTGATTAATCAATAGCAGGATTGACAATCGATATAGATTTTTAAAGAAAATTCATACTTTAATCAAGCATATTAACTCTGAATGATTTGCAATAATTAAATGCAATGTGAATTCCATTACATACTAAAAATGGATCCTTTGAAACCACTTAATTTTTAGGATTTTATTTTAATTCCGGTTAGTTATTGTCCAGCGTGATAGTAGTTCCAGGTATACAATGCAGTGATTTAACAGTAGCATCCAACACTTGTGGTTCATTACAAGTGCATTCCTTAATCCCTATCCCCTATTTTACCCACCCCCTGAACCCTAAAGAAAAACCTGATGGTCACCAGAGGGCAGGGTGCAGGGGATGGAGAAACAATTCACATTTGATTTCACAGAGTATCTGTGATTTCACAGAATATCTATTTTCACTATCTGTCAGGGTAGTCTAGGTTTTGTTGCAGTAATATAGTGCTCCAGGATCTCCTAGTTTTAGCAAAGTAAATTCCCATGTTGCTCATGCTACAAGTTGAATAAGTGACAGCAGGGAGTCCCTTACTTGCAGGCACAGGCTGAAGAGAGCTCTGTGTTAAAACGCGGTCCCTAAATACCCAGCCTAGGAAAAAAGAAAATAGGGTAAACTGTGCTCTACTTCTAAACACTTGTACTCAGAAGTTATATATAATGTTCTCATTCACAGGTTCGTCAAGAAAAATCACATGACTAAAAATAACTTCCACAGAGGCTGACAGGGGATGGGGTAGTGGGGGCATAAAGTACACTTTCACTCTAAATGTCTAAGTCAGAAAACTTGAAATATTTGATGATAGCACTGGCAGATTTCGTAATTGTAACAGAAAAAAAAGGGGGGAGTAAGACACTTAAAATTAATTGATAGTGTGTCCAATTATGTGATTAACATGTTGAGGTTTGATACTTCATGCCGTTTTCGGTGTCACTGCCACATACCAGAAAAATGAACTTGAGACTATGGAGATAGAGCTCGGATGTGGATAATTTTATAACATTAGCATAAGTTTCCAAATGTACAGGTCAGGATAGAAAACTGTAGGTCGTAAAAATATTTATTTATAAAACCTTTGTCTTAGTCCAATGCATTCATTTAAACAATTATATGCATGCCATGTGACAGCATAATCTTGCCATTAAGCTATTCATAAACTAAAGTTTTATAGGAGATGAATCCGTGTTTCAGGTACGATGTGAAGTCTCAGCGTTTTATACTAAGCTGTATATAATCATATTAATCATTTTTTATTGTCAATAGATATAACAATAGGAAGATAAAATACATTGTTACTTTG
This sequence comes from Mellivora capensis, assembly GCA_004024625.1. NCBI lineage: Eukaryota > Metazoa > Chordata > Mammalia > Carnivora > Mustelidae > Mellivora > Mellivora capensis. Next base: position 71,501 of record PISX010009576.1, read on the forward strand.
TGTTGCTTAACACTTAATGTTGTCTAATAAATAGGACTTTACCTTAAAAATCAACATAACTTTTGAACTAATTCTTGATAGTAAGTGCAAGGTTTTTTTTTGTTTGTTTGTTTGTTTGTTTAAAGATTTTATTTATTTATTTGAGAGAGAGGCAGTGAGGGAGCATGAGCGAGGAGAAGGTCAGAGGGAGAAGCAGACTCCCCATGGAGCTGGGAGCCCGATGTGGGACTCGATCCCGGGTCTCCGGGATCATGACCTGAGCCGAAGGCAGTCGTCCAACCAACTGAGCCACCCAGGCATCCCAGTAAGTGCAAGTTTAACTGAAATTTCTTTTCAACAAACTAATGCATTCTAAATTACAGCATATTTATACAATCTTTGTTTCTCCTTATTTACACAAAAAAACTGCTTTTTGGGCGACATTTTATGATCTGTGACTTACAATTTTTATATTTCATTAGTTGGCAAGTCAGTCTTCACATAATTAGGCTTTTTAAAACGTTGCCTATATTTTAGATCTGGCCTTAGAAGTTTTCAAGCTGAATTTACATTAGTCAAGTTAAAAGTGTCTAATTACAAATTCCAGTTGTTAAATGAGCCAATTTTAAGTCTTGGCTTTGACCCATAATTGTCATTATATCAGTGTTGAAATGGTTCCATTTTTTCATTACCAACATCTGAGATACCTATCACAAAAATAATTGGAATAAGTAATGGTATAACACTTTGGAAAATCTTATTTCTAACTAATATTTTATAGATTCAAAAGAATGTTAACACAATTATTCTTTTAACTTTTCCAACTCTATCCCCACACTAATTTAAATAACCATTAATTACCTAGTTTGTGCTTTTTCTGGAAAAAAAAAAAAAAAACCAAAAACAAAAAAACACTTTCCTCAAAAATTAAGGTTTTCCCCTATTTTATGAAAAGAAACACTCAGCTAAACATTTAAATTTTCTTTTAATTATTACTGAACTAAGTTTCTTTAAAAACTCACAAAAACCTATTTTGGGACTCCATTTCAGTAGTTGAATTTTTCAATCAAGATTAAATAGAATTTTCTAATTTTTACACAAAAATCACTAGATCCTAGATGGCAACAGAGTCACAAAGATTCATTACTGTCTTCAAATTATTTAAAATATATATAAAATATTGATTCCATTAAGGAGATAAATGATATATAAGTGTGAGAATTATAAACTCAAGAAATATAAAAATTATTTTAAATGTTTTCAAAACTTCAAGCAGTTACTTAAAACTAAAATTTATTCTATTTATATTTTAAGTATATTGTTAAGTCAAAATTCAATTAAAAAATTTAAAAGTGAGGGGTGCCCAGGTGGGTCAGTAAGTTAAGCTTCTGACTTTGGCTCAGGTCATGATGTCAGGGTCCTGAGATGGAGCCCCAGGCGCCACACTGAGCATGGTCTGCTTCTTCCTCTTCCATCGTCCATTCCCTGGCTCATTCTCTCTCTCAAATAAATAAATAAAATCATAAAAAAATTTAGGAGCTAGTTTCCTCATAAACAACAAATCAGTTTTGATCTCTCAAAATGGTTTCCTAAGTTTATTAGTTATTCATTTTTATTTATTTTTTAAGATGTTATTTATTTGAGAGAAAGCACAGGCAGAGGGGAAGGAGAAGCCAGCTCCCCACCAAGCAGGGAGCCCAGTGCAGACCTGGATTATAGAACCCTGGGATCATGACCTGAGCTGAAAGCAGTTTACCTGACTTAGCCTGCTGGGTTGCCCCTAAATTTATTATTTAGATGGATGTTTACAATGTTGACTTATATCTAAATGAGTACTGGAAACCCCTTCCTTGGGAAATTAGAGTGACTAAGAAAAAATAGTTGCTAAAACAAAAAGTATAGTTACAGTCAGTTTGGTTACTTGGAGTGTGGTTTTGGTAAAACATTAAGACAGTCTTCAATAGCCTTACCAGGGAATTTTGGGGAACCCTGCAAATACTTGATCATCATTAGAAAATATAATTAGACAATGTGTGAAAATCTGTTAACACCATGCATGTCAACAAGTAAATGAAATGTAGATTTAGTTACTATTATCATTATTATTTTTACCATTCTATCACTTTATCATTTTTGTAATAGAAAACTATTTCTCCAAGGAGAGGGATTTTTCAAAATCACATTAAGAAGATAAACAGTTGTTTTATTTTTTAAATGATATATGATAAAGGAACTAAATATTCAATAACATTAAGAACTTATTTCCAGTTTATATACCCAAAAATAACACGTAAGGAATAACCTAAACAATATTTCTGGTTTTAGTGACATTTAACAAGAATGATCTGTTTTGGGTAGTGAGAGATTTTAAGAGTAGTTTAAGCTTATTTTAGATTTATTAATTTTTTTAAAATACACTTGCTCCTTCAAAATGATGGAAATCTATTCACATATTTTAAGCAGAGGCAAGAGTTTGGGTAACCTATATAGCCTTATTTAACCTTTGTGTCTTATATACGAGTAGGGATAACATTAGTTCTCATGCCACAAGATTTTTTTGTTGTTGTTGTTTTTCAAGCAATTTCCAAAAAGATTATTTTGACAATGAGATAAGCCATGTATAAACCTGTAGCACATTGTCTGACTCACAATGAAAATGCAATAATTATCCTTCTAATTAAAACTGTTCAATAAAAACCCTCCTTTTCAACTTCTTTTTTTCAAAGATTTTATTTATTTGATAGAGAGATCACAAGTAGGCAGAGAGGCTGGCCGAGAGAGAGAAGGGGAAGCAGGCTCCCCGCTGAGCGGAGAGCTCAATGCGGGCCAACTCTCACCAAAATGACTAGGAGGAGGAATGCCCAACAGAAGAAAAATTCAGAGGATGGGCCCTCTGCAATAGAGCTAATGGCTACCGACATAGACATTACGTTGGAAAGGGAATTCAGGCTAACAATTATCCAGGCAATAGCGAGGTTGGAGAAAACCATGGACGACCAAATGGAATTGATTAGGGCAGAACTGAGAGCCACCAGGGATGATGTTCACAATTTTAGGGCAGAACTGAAAGCCACCAGGGATGATGTTCATAAGGCTCTCAATGAGTTCCAATCTAATCTAAATTCTCTAAAAGCTAGAGTAACTGAGACAGAAGATAGAATTAGTGATCTGGAGGACAAACAGATAGAGAGAAAGGATCAGGAGGAAGCCTGGAACAAACAGCTTAGAAACCACGAAAGCAGAATCAGGGAAATAAATGATGCCATGAAACGTTCCAACATCAGAATTATTGGAATACCTGAAGGGGAAGAGAAAGAAAGAAGTCTAGAAGATATTGTCAAACACATTCTTCATGAAAATTTTCCAAATATCGCAAATGGAAACAGCGTTCATGTACTAGAGGCAGAACGGTCCCCCCCAAGATTTTAGATTCTCGAAACACCTCGAGACACCTGATAGTAAGAATGAGGAATTATAATTCTAGAGAAACTCTCTTGAAGGCAGCTAGGACAAAGAAGCTCCTTATGTACAGAGGAAAGCCCATCAGAATAATGTCAGACCTGTCCACAGCAACCTGGCAAGCCAGA
>PISX010009577.1:0-75022 GCA_004024625.1 Mellivora capensis
TCCGAAACATCAGAGAGAAGAGCTGCCGGCTGAAGGAAGAAAATGCAAATGGAGAAAGCTTACTATGCTTTGCCAGATATGACCACTATTCCATGTGTACAAAACCTAAGGAAAATGGAAGCTCCTTTATTCCAGACAAGTTGTAAATTCAGAATTCTACATATCATTTTCTTTGTAGGAGCAGAACATGCTTTACATCAATATCCATTTTCTTACAGAATCCTTGATAAAAAGAGTTTGGTTTAAAAGGCGAGTGAGAAACAGGATCCAGATGCTGGATGATGGCGACAGTAGTATCATATGAGGTGGCTTTTGGGTTTGCCACAGAGTTCAAGTTTCTTTGTCGTGAGCAGGTGTGCCAGGCCATTGAGAAACACCAGAACAATGGTCATAGACATGACAATCACGTAGCGGCTGATGCTACAGAAGGAGAAAAAGAAACATGTTACAGGAAGAGAGAACCCGTATGGGAAGGAACATAAGATACCTCTAAATAACGATTCTAAATGTATACATAAAATACACAGAATTACAAAAGATACCAATGATCTTTTCAAGTTTATTTACTTATTTTAGTAAGCTCTACGTTCAACCTGGGGCTCAAACTCACTACCCCAAGACCAAGAGTCCCATGCTCTTCCGACTAAGCCAGCCAGGCATCCCCCACCAATGATTTTGCAATAGATGTCAAATGTTAAAAAAACAAATTGGTTATACAAGCAGTGATGAGCATAAAGAATATTTTGAGATTTCTCCAACTGTAATATGTTATGAAATGTCTGACTGATACTGGCAGCGCCTGTGTCTTTGTCACCAATACAAGGTTACTGTCCCCAGGTTAAGCATTCTGACATCTTAAAGCAGGCCATTCTATGCTTTGACAGAAGTTAGAAGTACTTTTAACAAAACTACCACACACACACACACACACACACACACACACACACATGTTACCTAAATTCAAATTCAGGGAAGTAAAAGTTTTATAGTCAAAGCATCTGAACAAAGGAAAAAGGATACATTTCATCATTAATCTCCAGGCCAAAGCTACTGTCTCCCAGATTTTTCTCTTTTAAAACTTTTATCACTTTTAATACTTTTAGTGGAAGTCTATCCATAAAAGGTATTTCACAGATCACTTATCTCTTTACAGTTGCCTGAAATCACAAACTCTGGGCTCATTTAAGCTAACATTATTGGTAGGAAATAGTTGGGAAGCTCAGCATCTTCAAGCAGTGGAGCCATAAGGCATTCAGCTTGTGATACTTTCCATCAATCAAGTCTCGGTGTCATCTTAGCAGAGCTAAAGGAGCACCCAATTTCAAGTGGAAAGGAGTTCAGCTGTTCCCGCTCTCTCCCGGGACCATCTGGACGTCAGGTATTCCCAAGGTGCCCCCATGTGATGGTAGAGGGACAGGGTCTCTGCCCGGAGGGGCATACAGAGGCCCCGGGAAGGCCTGTTGAGCTGGTACAAGGGGTGCTAACAGGCTGACTGTACTTTTCAATCAGGGTAAAGGGCAACAGAAGCAGGGCATCTCTGTCAGATGTAGGAGAAGAAAAAGTCTGAGAATCGCTGATTTTAATAAAGCTTAGTATTCATTATAAGAGCAAAGGTGTTTTATGGCACTTATTAATTACATTTAGGAGGGTATTAAAATAGTATTGAACATAAGGAGAAGTTATCATATCTATAGAGAAATGATACTTTAGTTGTCATTTGTATTTTAATAAGGTATAAATAGTGCACGCAGGAAACAATGTCCAAATGAACACCACCATCAAATCAAACCAACCAAACTGGTGGCGCTGACTCTATTAGCCTCATACCAAATACCCTTATAACATAAATTTAAATTTGTGTTTATAGTTATGAAGATCACCTCAAAAGAACTTTTTCTCTAGCTTATGAAATGCACTTCTTTTAGGATGCCATATAAAAGGCAGGACTCTGTGAAGTTTACGACCCGCTATGAGTGAAGATACAGTGTAAAAGATCAAAAGAAGAAAATATTAAATTGTAGCTCTGACAGCCCAACTCAGTTTTATGGCCTGGGCAGGGTATTTTTCACATGGCTGTTCAAAGAACACGTGATGCCACAAGGTTCTCCAGAAAACCACTGAGCTCCCAGCCCCAGCCGACTCTACTGACTGGAGTATATTCCTTTAAGAGCCTCAGTTTAATTCTGGTAAAATCTGCTCTGAAGATGCATTTTTAAACATACTGGACTATACCCATTAACACAAATACTGTCTCATCCCCTAATAATACAATCTTCATTTTTAAAGTAGCTAGTACTTATTTGTTAACCTGAAACTAACAGCGGAGGAACTCTCAAACTGATTTTGAAAACCCACTGCGATCACCACGATGACACTATGACCATTACAGACACGTGCAGACCACAGTCACGGGGGTGGTGAACTCCCACTCCTCTCTAGAATTCTGGGACATGTTCTTACTGCTTCTGTATTCATAAGGCAACCAAGCAGTCAGAACAAAACACAGCATTCCATTCCTGTATATAATAGGCATGTTACGGCTAAAGTTATTAACTATATTACTAATAAAAAGGAGTTTAGAAATGAAATTTGCCACAAAAGGAAACCACTACAGGAGCACAATTCAAGTAACTCTAGACCCCATTAAACAAACTGCCAATTAATTTAGTAAGACCTACAACACGACAAAAAAAATCTCAGCTTTTCATATACACATTCACGCAGGAATAATTAGAAACCCACAACTTAAAAGCAACCTTCTCACAAACAGAATGCAGGATAAAGTACAAAAATGAAGTCTTGATAACGTGAACCCTATTATATGGTGCTTTAGCTGTGAATCTTGAAGCATGTTTTCCAGCCATTATCCAAGCCTTTTCCTGGCAATAAATTAGATGCTGATGAACATGCACGAACCACTTGTGCCCATCAGACCTGTCCAACATGGTTCCCCAAGGTGGTACATGCCATCACTGGTACACAGGATACACAGAGAAGATTCTAGAATTCTAACTTATCAACAGGAGCAGCAGCAAATCAAAAACATCCCCCCGCAGCCTCAATCCAGGCAATTCCATTTAGAAGCCTAATTTTTCTAACTTGGATTTCATTTTGTTTCCTTATCCCAACCCCTTCCATACCCGACCTCCCCTCTGCAATCATCCTCCTTTGTTAAGAGGGCATTTTTTGGACATTATATTAAGAGACAAGACAAACAGAGCTAAGAGGTAATTCAGCAGGGATGACCAGAAGACTATGTGGGGAATTTACGGAGGACCATTCACTGCTTTCAGCCTGGTGAACAGAACCCGAGCTCTGAAGTGCCCTATTCCACCCACCTTCGAGAAGCCTCTCAGAACAAGCCTCATTTCACCTACGGGAGTCAGATCTATGAAGACGAAGCACTGAGACTGAAGTGAACTGGGGTTTAACCTAACTTACTAACTGGCTATGCCTTTATCACCTTTCCAGCCCCTCTGGACTTTGTGGTGGTAATGAGTGCACCACGACAACAGACATAAACGAGGACTGTTCCAGGTTAACCTGGCACTTGTCACTGTGTGTGGAGGGCAGCTCCCATTATAAAAAGTACTATTACCACAAAATATTCCTAAAGCATAGTTTTTACCCTGTATACCATGAATCAATTAAATAATATTTTAATAAGTATCATCAATAAATTATAGTACTGAAACATGGAGTTTACGTCCTTTTCTCATGATTAGTACCGCAGAGTGGGGGGTCATCAAAGCATTCTCAACCTGCAAGGGCTGATGTACCATTGTGTTTCCCTTGCTTTGAATGATGCTCAATGTTTGTCTTATGCACCTCTAGTCTCTCTTTCTGTAATTATTTTGTGCTCTGATGAGCACTTTATTCCCATGATGGTTGTGTAAAGGAATGCAAGAAATAGGCCTGGAGGTAGCATGCAAATGCCAGGGAGAACGTCATGCTAGATGTTAAATACAAGTTTTGTAATGGCTCAAAGCCTCTTTTTTAAAAAGGATCAAGCAGGCACAGGTAACAAAAATAAAAATAGATAAACTGGATTACACAAAAATTTAAAACTTCTGTGCATCAAAGGACACAATCAACTACTTCTGGCTCATTCCCTAATCAATATTTCTTTTTCCTTTAAATCCTAAACATATATTATCAAACTCTGCAGTGAATGGTTCCTTTGCAACAATCACACACAGGATCAGACACAAAGCGACTTTTGACAATGAGTTTATGAGCGTCACAAAACCAAGACTTTGGGAAATTCCTTGTAAGTAGAGGAAGTGCGGGGCAGCGGGGACTCCGCCGCCTTGGCTACCGAAGCACTGTCCTCCGCACCTGCTCCGCCATTTACCGGTTTGTGGCAGAAGCAAGTCACAATCTCCTCATCTCTAAAAGGGGCCACAGTGTTTTCTTCTCTACAATGAAGACAGTAATATGTCCATTGTGAAGAGTAGCTACTTTATAGCGTTGTGATAAAGATCGCAGGAATAATGTGCTGGGAGATCCTTAAAACACTGCAGCACAACCCAAAGATTGGTCATCTGTGGCAGAGGTGTGACTCGGGGCAATCCTTTGATGGACATCCTGGACCTCCTATTCAAGTTTGAGCTGCTGTCTTACTTTGCCTTTATCTAATGTAAAGCAATTCCCTGGTCCCTGAACAGCCTTCATCGTGTCTTTCGGGCTCCCCTCTTGAACAACTAGCTGCTGGCCATGTGGACCCTGTGTTGCAATGCACAGCCTGGCTCTGACCTTGTGGCTAAGTCTCTGCCTCAACTCGACTCTGTCAACGAGCTTACTCCACTTGGGCTCCCGTACTGGCTCCAGAACCCCAGCTTTGACAGAGCGTGATCAGAATTGCTGTATCGAGGGACACTCGCTCCTTCCAGCTGGAGTATCATTCCTCACACTCCCGACTGAAATGAAAGGACAATCAATTCTCAGGGAGAGGTGAGGGAGTTCCATGTGTTACTGCCCATATTTCTCCTTTCCTTTCTAATGAAGCTTGAAAGAGTGGTCTACACTTAAACTCTGCTTCCTGACCTCCCATTTCGTTTATTCCTTTCCCTCTGATTTTTATCAGAGTCAAACATGCAGTACGAAAAATATACAATACTGGAGGAAGATTTAGGATGAAAACGGATAATCTACGTTCCTCCTTCCCCACTCCTCAAGACAACTGCTTGGGCCACTTCTCTTTTTAGATCTTTTTTTAATTAAAAAATTTTTTTTATAAACATATGTATTTTTATCCCCAGGGGCACAGGTCTGTGAATCGCCAGGTTTACACACTTCACAGCACTCACCATAGCACATACCCTCGCCAATGTCCATTACCCCACTTCCCTCTTTCGACCCCCCTCCCCCCAGCAACCCTCAGTTTATTTTGTGAGATTAAGAGTCACTTATGGTTTGTCTCCCTCCCAATCCCATCTTGTTTCATTTATTCTTTTCCTACCCCGCAAACCCATGTTGCATCTCCACTTCCTCATATCAGGGAGATCATATGATAGTTGTCTTTCTCCGATTGACTTATTTCACTCAGCATAATACCCTTTAGTTCCATCCACGTTGTCGCAAATGGAAAGATTTCATTTCTTTTGATGGCTGCATAGTATTCCATCGTGTATATATACCACATCTTCTTTATCCATTCATCTGTTGATGGACATCTAGGTTCCTTCCATAGTTTGGCTATTGTGGACATTGCTGCTATAAACATTCAGGTGCATGTGCCCCTTCGGATCACTACGTTTGTATCTTTAGGGTAAATACCCAGTAGTGCAATTGCTGGGTCATAGGGCAATTCTATTTTCAACTTTTTGAGGAACCTCCACGCTGCTTTCCAGAGTGGTTGCATCAGCTTGCATTCCCACCAAAAGTGTAGGAGGGTTCCCCTTTCTCTGCATCCTCACCAGCATCTGTCATTTCCTGACTTGTTAATTTTAGCCATTCTGACTAGTGTGAGGTGGTATCTCATTGTGGTTCTGATTTGTATTTCTGCGTGATGTGGAGCATTTTTTCATGTGTCTGTTGGCCATCTGGATGTCTTCTTTGCAGAAATGTCTGTTCATGTCCTCTGCCCATTTCTTGATTGGATTATTTGTTCATTGGGTGTTGAGTTTGCTAAGCTCTTAATAGATTTTGGACACTAGCCCTTTATCTAATATGTCGTTTGCAAATATCTTCTCCCATTCTGTCAGTTGTCTTTTGGTTTTGTTAACTGTTTCCTTTGCTGTGCAAAAGCTTTTGATCTTGATGAAATCCCAGTAGTTCATTTTTGCCCTCGCTTCCCTTGCCTTTGGCGATGTTCCTAGGAAGAAGTTGCTGCGGCTGAGGTCGAAGATGTTGCTGCCTGTGTTTTCCTCAAGGATTTTGATGGATTCCTTTCTCACAATGACATCCTTCATCCATTTTGAGTCTATTTTCATGTGTGGTGTAAGGAAACGGTCCAATTTCATTTTTCTGCAATGTGGCTGTCCAATTTTCCCAGCACCATTTATTGAAGAGGCTGTCTTTTTTCCATTTAAATTCTTTCCTGCTTTGTCAAAGTTAAGTTGACCATAGAGTTGAGGGTCTATTTCTGGGCTCTCTCTTCTGTTCCATTGATCTATGTGTCTATTTTTATGCCAGTACCATACTGTCTTGATGATGACAGCTTAGTAATAGAGCTTGAAGTCCGGAATCGTGATGCCACCAACTTTGGCTTTCTTTCTCAATATTCCTTTGGCTATTCGAGGTCTTTTCTGGTTCCATATAAATTTTAGGATTATTTGTTCCATTTCTTTGAAATAAATGGGTGGGATTTTGATAGGGATTGCATTAAATGTGTAGATTGCTTTAGGCAGCATAGACATTTTCACAGTATTTATTCTTCCAATCCAGGAGCATGGAACATTTTTCCATTTCTTTGTGTCTTCCTCAATTTCTTTCATGAATACTTTATAGTTTTCTGAGTATAGATTCTTTGCCTCTTTGGTTAGGTTTATTCCTAGGTATCTTATGATTTTGGGTGAAATTGTAAATGGGATTGACTCCTTAAGTTCTCTTTCTTCTGTCTTGTTGTTGGTGTAGAGAAATGCAACTGATTTCTGTGCATTGATTTTATATACTGACACTTTACTGAATTCCTGTGCAAGTTCTAGCAGTTTTGGAGTGGAGTCTTTTTGGTTTTCCACATATAGTATCATATCATCTGCAAAGAGTGATAGTTTGACATCTTCTTTGCCAATTTGGGTGTCTTTATAATGTACTGTTGAATCCTATTGGCTAGTATTTTGGTGACAATTTTTGCATCTGTGTTCATCAAGGACATTGGTCTGTAATTCTCTTTTTTGATGGGATCCTTGTCTGGTTTTGGAATCAAGGTGATGCTGGCCTCATAAAATGAGTTTGGAAGTTTTCCTTCCATTTCTATTTTTTGGAACAGTTTCAGGAGAATGGGAATTAATTCTTCTTTAAATGTTTGGTAGAACTCCCCTGGGAAGCTGTCGGCCCTGGGCTTTTGTTTGTCTGGAGATTTTTGATGACTGTTTCAATCTCCTTACTGGTTATGGGTCTGTTCAGGTTTTCTATTTCTTCCTGGTTAAGTTGTGGTAGTTTATATATCTCTAGGAATGCATCCATTTCTTCCAGATTGTCAAATTTGTTGGCGTAGAGTTGCTCATAGTATGTTCTTATAATTGTTTGTATTTCTTTGGTGTTGGTTGTGAGCTCTCCTCTTTCATTCATGATTTTATTTATTTGGGTCCTTCCTCTTTTCTTTTTGATAAGTCTGGCCAGGGGTTTATCAATCTTATTAATACTTTCAAAGAACCAGCTCCTAGTTTTGTTGATTTGTTCTATTGTTTTTTTGGTTTCTATTTCATTGATTTCTGCTCTGATCTTTATGATTTCTCTTCTCCTGCTGGGTTTAGGCTTTCTTTCTTGTTCTTTCTCCAGCTCCTTTAGGTGTAGGGTTAGGTTGTGTATTTGAGACCTTTCTTGTTTTTTGGGGAAAGGCTTATACTGCTATATATTTTCCTCTCAGGACTGCCTTTGCTGTGTCCCACAGATTTTGAACCGTTGTGTTTTCATTACCATTTGTTTCCATGATTTTTTTTTCAATTCTTTAATTTCCTGGTTGACCCATTCATTCTTTAGAAGGATGCTGTTTAGTCTCCATGTATTTGGATTCTTTGCACATTTCCTCTTGTGATTGAGTTCTAGCTCCAGAGCACTGTGGTCTGAAAATATGCAGGGAATGATCCCAATCTTTTGATACTGATTGAGACCTGATTTATGACCCAGGATGTGGTCTATTCTGGAGAATGTTCCATGTGCACTAGAGAAGAATGTGTATTCTGTTGCTTTGGGATGAAATGTTCTGAATATATCTGTGATGTCCATCTGGTCCAGTGTGTAACTTAAGGCCTTTATTTCCTTGTTGATCTTTTGCTTGGATGATCTGTCCATTTCAGTGAGGGAAGTGTTAAAGTCCCCTACTATTATTGTATTATTGTTGATTGTTTCTTTGATTTTGTTATTAATTGGTTTATATAGTTGGCTGCTGCCATGTCAGGGGCACAGATATTTAAAATTGTTAGATCTTCTTGTTGTACAGATCCTTTCAGTATGATATAGTGTCCTTCCTCATCTCTTATTATAGTCTTTGGCTTTAAATCTAATTGATCTGATATAAGGATTGTCACCCCAGCTTTCTTCTGATGTCCATTAGCATGGTAAATTGTTTTCCACCCCCTCACTCTAAATTTGGAGGTGTCTTCAGGTCTAAAATGAGTTTCTTGTAGACAGCATATTGATGGGTTTTGTTTTTTTATCCATTCTGATACCCTGTGTCTTTTGACTGGGGCATTTAGCCCATTAACATTCAGGGTAACTACTGAGAGATATGAATTTAGTGCCATTGTATTGCTTGTAAGGTGACTGTTACTGTATATTGTCTCTGTTCCTTTCTGATCTATTACTTTTAGGGTCTCTTTTTGCTTAGATGACCCCTTTCAATATTTCCTGTAGAGCTGGTTTGATGTTTGCAAATTCTTTCAGTTTTTGGTTGTTCTGGAAGCTTTTTTTTTTTATCTCTCCTTCTATTTTCAATGATAGCCTAGCTGGATATAGTATTCTTGGTTGCATGTTTTTTTTGTTTAGTGCTCTGAATATATCATGCCAGTTCTTTCTGGCCTGCCAGGTCTCTGTGGATAAGTCTGCTGCCAATCTAATACTTTTACCATTGTATGTTACAGACTTCTTTTCCCGGGCTGCTTTTAGGATTTTCTCTTTGTCGCTAAGACTTGTAAATTTTACTATTAGGTGACGGGGTGTGGACCTATTCTTGTTGATTTTGAGGGAGGTTCTCTGCACCTCCTGGATTTTGATGCTTGTTCCCTTTGCTGTATTAGGGAAATTCTCTACAATAATTCTCTCCAATATACCTTTTGCTCCCCTCTCTCCTTCTTCTTCTTCTGGAATCCCAATTATTCTAATGTTGTTTCGTCTTATGGTGTTACTTATCTCTCGAATTCTCCCCTCGTGGTCCAGTAGCTGTTTGTCTCTCTTTTGCTCAGCTTCTTTATTCTCTGTCATTTGGTCTTCTATATCACTAATTCTTTCTTCTGCCTCATTTATCCTAGCAGTAAGAACCTCCATTTTTTAAGCACCTCATTAATAGCCTTTTTGATTTCAACTTGGTTAGATTTTAGTTCTTTTATTTCTCCAGAAAGGGCTTTTATCTCTCCAGAGAGGGTTTCTCTAATATCTTCCATGCCTTTTTTGAGCCCGGCTAGAACCTTGAGAATCATCATTCTGAACTCTAGATCTGGCCAATGTCCATACTGATTAGGTCCCTAACCTTCAGTACTGCCTCTTGTTCTTTTTTTTGTGGTGAGTTTTTCCGCCTTGTCATTTTGTCCAGATAAAAATATATGAAGGAGCAAATAAAATACGAAAAGGTTGCGAAAGACCCCAGGAAAATGCGCTTTAACCAAATCAGAAGAGACCCCAAATTGTGGAGGGGAGAAAGGGGATAAAAAGAAGTCCAGAAAAAAAAAATTAAAAAAAGAAAACAAATTAAAATATATAAAAAAGAAAAAAATATATCTATTAGACTGGTGAGTAGAACAGGGTCGCCCACTTAATTTTGGGAGTATTTTGGTCTCTTAGAACAAACCACCTCCTAAAATTTTAAAGAATGAAAAACATATATAAGGGTAAACACAATGAAGGGATGCAATATGCCTATAAAGATGAAAAAAAAATTTTTTTTTAATTTCTAAAAAAGGAGTTGATAAAGTAAGTTGGTTGGGAGAATAAAGAAAGAAAGTGGAGAGAATCTGCTCGGGCTGGACACTAGAACAAGCCCAGAAGTAGATTTAGGGTATATTTTGATCTATTAGAAGAAGTTGTACCCCAAATCTTTTAGAAGAAAAACCCCTAGTGTATACAAAAAATAAAGTTAGATACAATGAAGGATAAAATATAACTATAATAATGAAGGTTCAAAAAAAGATTATTATTTTTTTTTAATGAAAGGTAAGATAAACTAGTTAAAAAACGCTAAAAAAGGAAAGGGTAAAGGTTAAAAAAATTTAGCAGAAGAAAAAAAATTAAATTAACTATAAGACTGAAGAAGCATGGGAGAAAGGCATGAGTTCCATGCTTTGCCTTCTCCTCCTCTGGAGTTCTGCTGCTCTCCTTGTTAAGTGAACTTGGTCCTGGCTGGATTTCTTTTGGGGGATTTCCTTCCTTCCTTCCTTCCTTCCTTCCTTCCTGGATTTATTTCTGGGGGAGGGGCCTGTTGTAGTGATTCTCAAGTGTCTTTGCCCGAGGCAGAGCTGCACCGCCCTTACCAGGGGCTGGGCTAAGTAATCCGCTCGGGTTCGCTTTCGGGAGCTTTTGTTCCCTGAGCGCTTTCCGTAGAGTCTGGAGGACGGGAATGAAGATGGTGGCCTCCCAGTCTCCGGCCCAGAGGAGCCGAGAGCTCAGGGCCCCACTCCTCAGTGCGCCCTCAGAGAAAAGCCCCGGCCACTCCCGTCTCCCTGGCCTCCAGCCGCGCTCTGAGCTCACCCAGCCTGTGACCGGTTCAAGGTAGCCCCGAGCTGAGAGCTCACTCCTCGGCTCTGTCTCTGTAGCCGGCTTCCCCGCTCCGATACCTGCGAGCTCTGGGACACTCAGACACCCCCGATCCTCTGTGACCCCGCGTGGGCTTCACCCCAGTTTAGCCTCTGGAGCGATGTCCCTCAGTGAAGCAGACTTTTAAAAAGTCCTGATTTTGTGCTCCGTTGCTCCGCCACTTGCCGGCCCCTTCCCCTGTGGTCTATCTTCCTGTCGCTCTGGATTCACTTCTCCGCTGGCCCTACCTTCCAGAGAGTGGTTGATTTTGTTTCTAGAATTGTTGCTCTTCTTCTCTTCCATCTCCTGTTGGATTTGTAGGTGTTTGCAATGGTTTGATAAGCTATCTAGCTGATCTCCTGCTACCCGATGTAGTCTCAGCCTGTTACTTCTCCCTCTTTTTAGATCTTCTGGGGGTTACCTCTTTATCACTGAATTAGTATCTTTCTGTTGCTATTCGTTGATATATAAATTTAAAACACTATCTATTAATAAATAAATAAACAAACAATAAAACATTATCTATGAAGTCCCTGCTAGGAAAGAGGAAAACTGAGCCTATTTATACTCTATTTTTCTCACTTCACTCTTAGATAGTTATTTTTCTTTTATTTTTATTCTGTTTTTCCTTATGAGTCATCTTTGAGGAATAATTTATATGTAAGAAAATGGAACAGCGTTAAGCTTCCAGTTCGATGCGTACTGTCACATGGTACACCATGTAAATACCCTCACATCACTGTTAAGATAGAGAGTATTTCCATCACCCCCAAAGTTCCCACATTCCCTTTTACAGTCAAGCTCACCCTGGCTCCCAGTTCTGGGGACAGATGATGGCAATATCGCTCAACAGTGTGAATAAACTTACTGTTGCTGAACTGTACACTTAAAATATGGTAAGATGGTAAGTTTTGTTATCTCTATTTTACAAGTAAAAATAAAAAGTCTCAAAAGAATAAAAATAAAGAGCCTCACACACAAAAATACTACATTTTATGAGAACACGTTCCAAACAAAATTCTGGCGTATGTCTAAAATGAAAGAAAATTAATCAAATGTCGGAGAGAGTAAGGAGAAACACAAGAAACACCCCGAAGGACTGACGACAGAACCATGGAATAACGTCAATACTAATAGCTGCCTTTACGGAAACTTCTTAGGTGCTGGCTACTGTGCTTGGTGCTCCACGTGGAGTCACCCATTCAGACAACTACACAAGACTGGGGGCGGGGGGGTAGAGGGGATGAGAGGGACTAAGTCACTTGCTGACAGTGTCATGTGCAGAGAGCCTCTGTCTAAAGCTCTGACCCACTATCTTGTCTGGACACTTTGGGATCAGAGGGCTGGAGAGAGAGACATCAAAACTTTCCCTAAGCATTCAAGCTTAAGAGCAATGACAACAAAATGACATAGGGACATCTTTTACATGCCTGGCACATATGGAATGAAGGAGATTCAAATCAGATGAGGCAGGGAGGCCAACGTGTCTATAAATGAGAAAGCAGGACCAGGAATGAGCTGCCCAAGAGGCAGGAACAGAGGAGAGGACGTCTAACACAATCTCACCCAAAACTACGCACTTCCCAGCAACACAAGTACTAAGTAAATATTGACTAAATGAAATAAAATCAGTCTATAAAAACGTGTGCATTGCCTCCGAATGCATTTGAAAGCAAAAAAGGCAAAAAGATCGACTTTGCTTTCTTTCTCTCAGAGAAGAAATTTAACAGATTATGGCAATCATTCACATTCAAATCATAATAAAGGAAAAACTGACGCTTTGTTTAGATTATACCAGAACACTGTTGTAAGGTCTCACATGTTAAATGTTCTCATATTAAAGATTCTAAGACGCAGATAACAATTACACACAATTTAAATTGCCACACAAAGTTCACACTGCCACTGAAAGACCGGGAGATTATGAGGACAGACTCTGAAAACCCAGATCAGATTCAAACAGTTCCTCTTACACCTTCCCGCCATCCTATCATTCTCTCCAGAGTTAGCATCTATCCTCACATCATCCCAAGAAAACACGTGTTAATGTGTTAATGCTAAGAAATGGAGAGACATGTCTCACTTCCAGAGGCTTAAAACAATTGCTACTTGTTATGTTTACCTCAAAAATCAAATTGGTACCTTCTACTAAGATGTCAAGTTATTTTTTTC
Source organism: Mellivora capensis (assembly GCA_004024625.1). Lineage (NCBI taxonomy): Eukaryota > Metazoa > Chordata > Mammalia > Carnivora > Mustelidae > Mellivora > Mellivora capensis. Next base: position 13,282 of record PISX010009577.1, read on the forward strand.
ACTGTATTCTTAAGAATTTCAATGTGAATATATACAGCACCTTGTTCCAATATCAAGCCAACTGCCATAATCTTTGACCAAGAAGAAAAAATGCTGTAAAATAAAAGAAAATATAGCTCCATTAAAAACAAATTTTGATTCAGATGAAAAACAGTGTTATTTTAGGATTATGAATTTCAGACTTTTGACCTCTCATAACTACTATCTGATTAAAATCCATAAGAATATGTCCTTTACAGAAATTTCTGCTTGGACTAAAATAAGCAATGGCCTAAAGGCAAGACATAGCATTACCACTCAAATGAACACAAAAGTAACATTTATGAATAGCTAAAAATAAAGATAACCAACTTAATTTTTACAAGTAAGCTCTAAGCCCCTACAACGTGGGCCTTGAACTCAAGGCCCTGAAATCAGTTGCAGGCTCTACTGATTTTAATAAAAGACAGTAATAATACCAAAGACCTCAGTGAAAAATAGCCATATCATCCATTTATCAGCAAATATCTACTGACAGCCTACTATGTGTTAATCACTGTGTTAGGTCCTTGAGATAAACTCTCTTTTGGGAATTATATAATCTAGTGAATAATTCAATCAAATTATCAGGGGTGTGTGTGTGTGATGAGTGTTAACACTGGAAAAGACGGGCATTTATGGGAACACAAAGGAAGAGATACGTAACCCAGATGGAGTATAAGGGAAGGCTGTCCCAGTAAAAAATCTACAGATCTAAGCAAAAAGTAGGAGTCAGATGAAAGAGGAGTGTGAGGAGATCAGAGGAGAAGTATGTTTCTGACAGAGGGAGAAACTTATATAAATGTCGGGAGTCCAGAGGGAGTGACAGGTTGAGGTGAGGAGCCTGGTGTGGAGAGAACAAGGTGTGAGAGGATGTTGGTCAAGTAAGCAGAAGTGAGGCCACAAATGGCTTTGTAAGCTAAAGAATGGAATCTGACTCTTTATAAAATTAATCAAAGAATTTAAATTTCTTTCTATTAACCTGTCTTACTCATTTGCCACTTTGTCAGAAAACTGAAAGCTGATTTTTTCTAACATTATTATGTATTGTCCATTTCAGATACACACTGGATACCCAGTTCAACAGAACACAAAAATGCTCTCACCTAAACCAAGTTACTATGAATCTGACTGCGAAGTTAGCCCACTTGGTATCTCTCATCGGTTCTGGCATAGGATATTATATAGTGAAGAATTAGCTTAACCCAAAGAGAAATCTGGCTTTTGCCTTCAGCTGCCTGGAGTGATTTCTAGGCCCACGGAATGTCATGCTTAATGGGAGTATTTTGCCTGGGGGGCTTAGCACTAGACTGTCTAATAATGTGATTTATATTGGGGGCTTTGGGCCATGTGGTATCAGTTCCACCTCTAGAAGGACTGAACGTTAAAGGTCAGTCATGGGAACAAAATGTGACTGATCTCCATTAAAAAGTTGACACCAAGACTCTTGTGTGCCTTGTTGGTAATACTCCCCATGAACATCACACACCAATGCTGGAAGAGTAATGCTGTCCTGACTCCACAGGGAGGGGAGGACCAGAATTCCACAGCCAGACCCTTCATAGACTCTGCCTTCTGAATCTTTTCCCTTGGATAACTTTAATCTGTACCCTTTCCTATGATAAACCATAACCGTGAATATAATAATTTTCCATGAGTTATGTCCTTCTAGTGAATTATCAAACCTGAGGGTAGTTTTGAGAACCCCCAAACTTTTGGTGTAAAGTAGGTTCTTTTTCTTGATACACTACATACAAGAGGCCCATATGTATGCTCCTTACTCAGAACTCACTTATGAGAGTCATTAACTTGGTAATATCTTCCCACTTGAAAAGCTCTATTTCTTCTTTCCTTCCTTCTTCCCCTCCGTTTTCTCAATCTTAGAGAAGGGTTAGAATAATCAACATTTCAAGTAGGAAAATGATGTATTACCTAAATCTAAAGTTAGCTTTTTCTGTGAACTTCCTATGGAAGGCTCATTTCAAACACAATGCACCATGGAAGACTAGGTATAAAATGACAGATGCAAATAAATCAACTAAGAAGACTTCTGACACCTTCAGAAGAACACCCTTCTTGCATAAGTCGTATGAAAAGAAAGTAATTTATATGTGTAATTTATGCCAGCACTTATAACTTAATATCTAAAGATTTCATGCACAGATATGCATTCAGATTTCTCTTGATTAAATTAAATCAGCACTTAACTTTCTCAATCTTATTTATACTGAATATCCAATAATGCCTTACCAAAGCCATAATGTCTGATATGATGAGAACCATGAGAAAAAGGCTGGGAAAAAAAATAAAGAAAGTTTACACGTAATATAACAGGCACATTTTAAAAGCACATTAAAAATGAAAATAATCAGATAATCCTCTATTAATATTTTTACTTCTGAAAATTCTATTTTAGAGAACAGCTCTTTTCACATTCTAATGGGCGACTGTCCCACAGTGATGGTCTGGAATTCAAAGATGCTATTTAACATTTTAAGTATTTATTTCAACGGTAGGAAAGGGATGTGAATTATGATTTTTATTTATTATCATTTATTTATTTTGGAGAGATGGGGGAGAGGAGGAAAGGGTCGGGAAAGGGCAGAAGGAGAGAGAGAATCCCAAGTAGTCTTCATGTTCAGCTCAGAGCCCAACAAGGGCATGATCTCATGAACCCGAGATCATGACCTGAGCTGAAACCAAGTGTTGGACCTTACCAACTAAGCCATCTAGGTGCCCAGAATTATGATTTTTAATGAAACTTTTTATTTTGAGATAATCACATGCTATTAAAAGAAACAATATAGAGGGATCTCATGTACTCCTGGCCTAACTTCCCCCAAGGTACTATCTTATAAAACTAAAGAACAACATCACAACTAGGATATTGACACTGGTACTATCAAGATATAGAATGTTTCCACCATTACAACATCCCTCATGATACTGTTCTATAGCAACATCTATCCTCCCTGCACCGACTTCCTGCCTAACCCTTAACCCCTGAAAACCACTAATCTGTTCTCCATTCCTCTAATTCTGTTGTTTCAAGAGTGTTGTGTAAATGGAATCATTTATATAACACTTTGTAACCTGTTGGGATTGTATTTTTCACTCAGCATAATTCCCTTGAGATTCATCTAAGGTACTGCAATGTATCAGTAGTTTGATCCTTTTTATTGCTTAGTAGTCCTCCATTTATGGATGTACCACAGTCTGCTTAACCATTCAAACACTGAAAGATATGACAAATAAAGCTGCTATAAACACTTGAGTAGAATTTATGCAAACATAAGTTCTAACTTTTCTAAGAAAAATACCACAGAGCGTAACTGTTGGATCTTATGGCAGTTGCAAGTTTGGTTTAGTAAGAAACTAAAACTCTATGGGATGTCTGGGTGGCTCAGGCCATTAAATGCCTGCCTTCGGCTCAGGTCATGATTCCAGGGTCCTGAGATGGTGTCTCACATCAGGCTCCTTGCTTAGCGGGGAGCCTGCTTCTCCCTCTGCTTGTGCTCTCTCTCTCTGACAAATAATAAAATCCTAAAAAAAAAAAAAAAAAAAAAAAAAAAAAAAGAAAACTTTTTTCAGAGCGGTGATGTAATATATGTTCCGCAATATATGAGAGCATTTTCTTTGTATCTTTACCAGCATTTGATGTCACTACTTTTTATTTTTAGCTATTCTGATCACTGTGTAATGATATCTCACCATGGTTTTAATATGCATTTCCTTCATCATTAATGATGTTGAACAGCTTCAACTGCCACCTATATCCGCTCTCAGGTCTTTTGCTCATTTTCTCATTAAACTGTTTGGTGTTTACTGTTGAGTTTTGAGAGTTCTTTATATATTCTAGATAGTAGTCCTTGGTCAGATACATAGTTTGTAAGTAAATATTCTCAGCCGGTATGTAGCTTGTCTTTTCATTCTCTTAATAGAATCTTCTTTTCTGTAGAGCAAAAGCTTTTAATTTTGATTAAGTCCAATTTATCAATTTTTCCTTATATGGATCATGATTTTGGTGTCAAGTCTAACTCTTTCCTAGCCCAAACCTCAAAGATTTTTTCTTATGCTTTCCCTAAGAGTTTGAATCTGTAGTCTCTTTTGAGTTAATTTTTATGTAAGGTATAAAATTTTGGTTGAGATTTAAAAAAAAAAGTCACAGCATGCCTACTTGATTTCCTTAACAAGGCAACGAAGAACTTAATGTTCACATGTAATACAGAAATTTAGCTTTTTTATTTGCAGAAGAAATGGACAAATCACGCCCCCCCCACTAAGGTATCATAACAATTAGGTAATAAAAGGGAAAAATGCAAATCATTTTTGTCATCTAGTGCTTTCCTCTTAAGCCCAAACAGAAAAAAACAACAATGAAAAGTAGTCTCAGATTTTTAAAATTTCTATATACAATACAGAGCTGCAAGAAAGCTTAGATTTCTCTCATCTCATTTACAAGTTTAATGTTCTAAAAAAGTCTTTCCTCCAGGGAAAACTCATGTGATCAATCATTGAATTGCATTACACAGTTCCATTTCAACTAAAGTCAGTACGCTTATTCTGAAATCCTTGACTTCTTTTAGACATAATTGTTTTTCAAACTACAGGTCTAAAATATAGAAATGTCACTCAATAGTTCACATACACAGACATATAGCACAAGTAAGACTTATCATATCTAATTGAAGTGTTATGTATCATTTAAAACAAGTCTGACATAACAGACATATAATAACTATGTTAAACTAAGGAGTTTGTGGAGAACACAATGGTCATTCGGTAAAGCCTTCTGAACAAAGCACCAATTCTCAAACTAACAGTCCCAGTGAAAGCTCTGTCTAGCATGGGCTTTAATGGTTCCAGTTACTGAATCCACTCCAATTTACACAGCCCCAATTACAAAATGCTTTCCTTCTTTGAATCAAAATCAGTGAAATAAAAATTCCACCCTATGGTTCTGGTTCTTCTGAGACAAGAAGAAAAAAATAAACACAAAGCAATCTACACATTTAATGCAATCCCAACCAAAATACCCCCAGCATTTTTCAGAGCTAGAACAAACAATCCTAAAATTTGTATGGAACCACAAAAGACCCAAACAGCCAAAGCAGCCTTGAAAAAGAGAAGCAAAGCTGGAAGCATCACAATTCCAGACTCAAGCTCTATCACAAAGCTGCAGGGATTAAGACAGTATGGTACTGGCACCAAAACAGACAGAGATCAATGGAACAGAAGAGAAAAATCCAGAAATGGACCCACAACTCTATGGTCAACTAATCTTTGACAAAGCAGGAAAGAATATCATCCAATGGAAAAAAGACAGTCTCCTCAACAAATGGTGTTGGGAGAACTAGACAGCAACAAGCAGAAGAATGAAACTGGACCACTTTCTTACACCATACACAAAAGTAAATTCAAAATGGATGGAAAGACCTAAATATGAGACAGGAATCCATCAAAATCCTAGAGGAAAACACGGGCTTTGACATTGGCCATAGCAACTCCTTACTAGACACATGACGAGAGGCAAGGGGAAAAAAGCAAAAATGAACTACTGGGTCTTCAAGATAAAAAGCTTCTTGGGGTGCCTGCGTGGCTCAGTTGGTTGAGTATCTGACTCTTGATTTTGGCTCAGGTCATGAGCTCAAGCCCCTCTTCGGGCTCTGCACAGGGTAGGGAGCCTGCTGAAGATGTTCTCTCTTTCCCTCTTCTTTGCCCTTCACCCCCTCTCTCCTTCTCTCCCTTTTTCACTCTTCCTTTCTCACAAAGAAAAGAAAAGATAAAAAGCTTCTGCACAGTAAAGGAAACAATCAACAAAACTAAAAGGCAACCTTAGGAATGGTAGTAGATATTTGCAAATGACATATCTGATAAAAAGTTAATATCCAAAATCTATAAAGAACTTATCAAACTCAACACCCTCAAAAACAAATAATCTAGTTAAGAAATAGGCAGAAGACAAGAATAGACATTTTCCCAAAGAAGACAGACAGTTAACAGACACATGAAAAGATGCTCAACATCACTTATCATCAGGGAAATAAAAATCAAAATTACAAAGAGATACCACCTCACACCTGTCAGAATGGCTAAAATTAACACAGGAAACAACAAATGTTGGCGAGGATGCAGAGAAAGGGGAAACCCTCTTACACAGTTAGTGGAAATGCAGACTGGTGCAGCTTCTCTGGAAAACAACATAGAGGTTCCTCAAAAAGTGAAAAATAGAACTACCCTATGACCCAGGAATTATACTACTAGTTATTTACCCAAAGGACACAAAATACTGTTTTGAAGGGACACATGCACCCCGATGTTTATAGCAGCATTCTCAACAACAGCCAAATTATGGAAAGAGCCCAGATGTCCACTGACTGATGAATGGCTAAAGAAGATGTGGTATATGTGTATATAATGGACTATTACTCAGTCATCAAAAAAGTGAAATCTTGCCATTTGCAATGATGTGGATGGAACTAGAGTGTATTACACTAAGCAAAACAAGTCAGTCAGAGAAAGACAAATAGCACATGATTTCACTTATATGTGGAATTTAAGAAACAAAACAGATGAACATGGTTGGGGGAAGAAAGAGAGGGAGGCAAACCATAAGAGACTCTTATGATAGAGAACAAACTGAGGGCCAATGGAGGGAAGGTGGGTAGGGGATGGGCTAAATAGGGGATGGGTATTAAGGAGGGCACTTGTGATGACCACTGGGTGTTATGTAAGAGATAAATCACTAAATTCTACTCCTGAAACCAATATTACACTGTATGTTAACTAACTAGAATTTAAATAAAAACTTGAAACAAAAAAAAATGCAATTTAAATGCAACAGACTTTTAAATATCTTTTTTGAAGTTTGGTTTGACATTTTTAGATGTTTTTCTAAAACCACATTTTATTGTAGGACACAGATGATCTGCAACCCTTTCAAAGTAAGTCACACCTGATTAGGGTACTTACTATCTTCTCAACCTGTTTCCTTATCTGTAGAATGGGCAGAGTAATACCTGCTTCATAGCACTGTTAAGAAAATTAAGTAATCTATGTAAAGTATCTAATACAGTGCCTGAATATGGTAGGTGCCTAATATATACTGGTTTCTTTTTCATTCCTTGTAACAAAAACTTTAGATAAAATTAAAGACACAGTGAAAGATAGAATCTCTGCCCTTTCAGAGTTCATAGGATGTGTATTAGTTTGGTTGGGCTGTCATAACAAAGTACCACAGACCGGGGAGTTCAAGAACAGCAACGTATTCTCTTGTAGTTTTGGAGGCGGAGTCTGAGGTAAAGGTGTTGGCAGAGTGCTCTCATTCTGAGGCTTCTTTCCTTGGCTTGGAGATGGCCATGTTCTCCTTTTGTGTTCACATGGTCTCTCCTCTGTGTGTGTGAGGGGGGGTTCCAATCTCTTCCTATAAAGACACCTATTGGACTAGGGCCCACCATGACTTCATTTTGCCTTAATTATCTCCTTGAAGGTCCTATCTCAAATATAGTCCCATTCAGCATATGCTCTGTTGGTATGGGGATGGGGGAGGGCACATAACTGAGTCCACAATAGGGTATGAAATAGAAAAGTAAGAAATAGTTCATCATGGGGCATCTAGATGGCACAGTCAGTTAAGCATCCAAACCTTGGTTTCAGCTCAGGTCGTGATCTCAGGGTCATGAGATGGAGCCCTGCACCAGGCTCCACAGTCAGTGCGTAGTCTGCTCAAGTTTCTCTCTCCCTCTCCCTCTGCCTTTGCCCCTTCCCTCTGCAGGCGTGCTCTCTCTCCCCTCCACCTCTCTCTCAAACAAATAAATCTTAAAAAAAAAAAAAAAAAGTTCCATCACCGTATGAGTTACCTAACTAGCTAGGAATTTGAGGCGACAACAGCTGGGTAAGAAAAGTTCACCAGAGAATATGATGTCTGATCTAACAGCCAATTAACAAGAAGGAAAAAGCTTTTCCAGAGCAAATTTTGAAGTAGTATGTGGAGACCAAGGAACAGAGAACTTGTCCAAGGTCACACAGCTAGTGAGAGGGCAACTTTCTTTTCCTTTTTTTTTTTTTTTTTTTAAGATTTTATTTATTTGAGAGAGACAGAGAGAGAGAGAGAGAGAGCATTAGCTGGGGAGAAGCAGAGGGGGAGGGAGAAGCAGACTCCCGGCTGAACCAGGAGCCCGACGCAGGGCTTGATCCTGGGCGTCCAGCACCATGACCCAAGCTGAAGGCAGTTGCTAAACTGACTGAGCCACCCAGGTGCCCCAAGGGCAGAATTTCAACATAGCAAGTCTGGCCTCAGAGCCTGTTCTGCTAGCCATGATGCACATTGTCTTCCTAAGGCACTATCTACCCTTGGAAGCCTTTGGCATGCTTACCATTTCCTCCTGAATGTGTCCTTTGTCTCCCTTGCTTATTCATATATTGTTCAGACAGGAAGGTATAAATGTGATAGTGTTTAACACTTATGGTAATCAAATTACTATGAAAGTAGGATGGGATTACTACTCTCCTTGTTCTGGAAATAGTATTTCTATTAAAAGCAGGTTAGTTTTGATATTTTATCTCTTGTTTTCAAGCTACTGAGCACCTAGATCTTTTGAGACTGTTCCACGAGTACTCCTTGATTCAAGAAATAAATGCATGCTACTGGGTATAATGAGTGTTGCCTCTTATCACCTCCACCAACCCACTAAGGTCATTCACCTCCAATAGTCACCTCCAACCACTTCCCTGCTTTTACTCTCGTCCTCTTAAGGGTATTAGCCATAGAACAGACAACAAAGCCTTTGAGACCTTCCAATTGCTTCTTGCCACAACTAGGAAAAATTCGGAAGTCCAAACTATGGCCAAAATGGCCTCCAATGATCTGGCCCCTGCCTATCTCTCCAACCGTCCTTACTACAATTCTGCTAGCACACTCTGCTCACACGTGGCCCTCCTGCTGCTCTGCAAACACTCAACACCCAGTCTCACCTCACGCCCTGTGTATGCCACACCGTCTACCTGAAAGTGCTCTTTTCTCGTATAGTTTCATGGTTCACTCTGTGTTTATTTCAGTCTCTGCTTAAATGTCTTCCCTTCAATCTATTTTTCTTCCTGACATTTAACACAATCTGATATTTTATGGCAACTGTTTTATTTCTTATTCATCTTACTGAGTAGATGGTAAGCTCTAGTCATCACTGTATTACCAGCAGCTAGAACAGTGGCTGTTTGTAATAGAACCTCAAAACATTATATGCTAAATGAATGGTAGACGTAATCAGCATAAAATAAAAATGAAAATGGCACTACTCCACATTGTGACATTTCTTATAGACATATGAGAACTTCTACCTTTTGGTTCCATAGAACACTACAAAATTGTTCCTAAACCACCAAATAACACCATAGAAAGCTAAAACCACCAGAGTAAAATCTGTAAGTGACAAAATAATGATGGAAGAAGCAAATCTTATTGACAAAAATCAGCTCTATACTCTGACCCAGGTAAATTAGACCTGCGGGAGATAATGACCATCAGAAGAAATCACACCAGCACAAACTAAAATTCATAGGTTTTAAGATAGACAAAAATTAGATAAATGAACCCAAATTTCTTTGTTAAGAAAAATTTTTTAAAGATTTTATTTATGTGACAGAGAGAGGGGGAACACAAGCAGGGGGAGTGGGAGGAGAAGCAGGCTTCCCGCTGAGCAGGGACCCCAATGTAGGGCTGGATCCCAGGACCCTGGGGATCATGACCTGAGCCAAAGGCAGACGCTTAACAACTAAGTACACAGGCACCCCTCTTTGTTAAGAAATTTTAGAATATTCATTTCATGTAAAATTAATTAAAAAATTAAGCTGGATTAATATAGTTTACACTAGAAAATGCTCTTGCAATAAAAGTGATTCAATATAGACAGAATTCTGATTCAAATTTGAATTCCTAAATATGGAAGCATACTCTCCCAAAGATCAAAACATCTAGTAAAACAGAATAGTATATTTTAAATGATAGTGTCAAAACATCTTATATTCATTTCAGTTAGTACAGGGCATGAGAAGCTAGCTTCTTGATTGCTAGATCACACTGCTGACAACGTGACCTCCCCAAATTCTTTTTTCAATCACCACTGTTTATCCATGGCTCTCTTGTGTATTTGAGTATGTAACCAAATATAGAACAGAAAATTAACCCTTTTAGGTCTCGTTATTTGGTTGATTGTCAAATACTTCTGTAACCCTAAAACCTTCCTCTCTTTCCCAGCTGTTCCCCAGCTCTCTCGTGCTTTGCTGGTTCTAGAGGTGAGGAAGCTCCAGGTCAGCTCGTGCTGTGAAGTGGATTAGCCTCAAAATATCTTTCTCAACTCTAACAGGCCCTTGAGGTTGTCTGTTTCCCACACCCATTCCAAACTACTACTTCTTGCTCTCGAATCACCTTCCAGGTTAGAAAGAATGCGTGCTCGTTAGAGTTCATTCAGACATAATCTGAAATCTGCTGGATGAGGCATTTGGGAAAGAAACTGTTTCCCTGATAGGAGGGGATAGGTTAGATTTTCATTATTTATAACCAAAGGCATCATTTTTTTTCAAAAGTATTTTTTTTAAAGATTTTATTTATTTGACAGAGAGAGAAAATAAGTGGTGGGGGGGGTGGTGGGCAGAGGGAGAGGGAGAAGCAGACTCCCTACTGAGCAGGGAGCCCGACCCCAGGACCCCAAGATCATGACCTGAGCAGAAGGCAGATCCTTAACACACCTCTACTCCTCATTCCACATGTTACCAGTTCCTCTGAGTTAAACCTTAAAATCCCTGCTAAAAAAAATGTAACCACTAACAGAGATGCAAGAAAGTACATGTCATTTACCAGTTTTTAATTGCATCTAAGTAACTATTTTTTATGTGATACTGACAAGGTATAAATGTTTTCACTGTTAAAATTTATGTAAATATCCTACAAAATACTAAATTAAACTAGAGAGAAACTTCTACTATTTTTAAACAGTGGAAGAAAACCTTTTAAAATTATACTTGTTATTATGGCATATGCATAATAATATGCTAAACCCAGTTCTAGCTTAAACTCATCAAAAAGAACATGCAAATTTATGCTAATATTAGTTATTTCTTTCAGCATTGAATATGCCAGTTTGATTCAAGAATAACAGAACTGCTAAGAAGCTTCGTATTTATCTCAAGTGTCTTTCAGAGAGACTGATCAGTCCTGTGCTGATGAGACAATCTTATTGGTTAAAAAAAGCAAATAGTTTAGTTGATAGCTTCTCTTTGAGAGTCGTGATTGCTTAAGACTGACTGCTCCAGAAATTCCTCAAAACTTAGAAAGAATAATTCCCATTCCACTTGTCAAATATGTAAAAAATAAGACTAAGAAGCTATGTAAATTACTGACATGTAGAACAGCTGACTTAAAGTAAAATGAAATAATGTTAGTACATTTATCTCATACATATTTAAGAAATAACCCAAAAGAAAACAGAATGATATCCCTTGTGTTTTGTAACCACAGTTATAAATAAACAAGCCATTAACTATAATTTAACATTTATGTTTTACTGTTTTCTAGGGAAGCTCTTCACTGGCTTGAATAATATTCTAATAACATTTTATTCTTGAGAAAGCATATTTGTCTGCTGGGGCTCTAATCAACTAATTTCCTCTAATGACAGCTGAACTCTGGCTATAAGAATACAACATTTTTCTCCCATTTTTATAATAAACAACCTTTGCTACAGCACTGTAGCAATCACATATCTACTCTTACTGCCTGAACATGGGCAAGTCCAATGCTTCTTAAACGTTCACTTTACCTTTTTGATGGTAACTGGGTAGTTAGCTGCACTGCTTCAAAAGCACACATCACAAGAACAAAGGGGATTAAAATCTGTTTAAAAGGACAAAAAACCATGCTGTGGGTAGCTGAAACATTTGAAAAGCTTAAAAATAAATGTTATTTCTGCAGTATTTCTACTTCTCAAGTAAATTTTATCTCTATTAGTGAAGAGCAAACTCTGAAGTAAAACCATGACATTGATGACACATAGAATATTGATGAAATGGATTTAAAAATCTATATCAATACTGTATATAGCATAAAAAGATAAATATCAACACTTATTCCAAATAAAACCTAATACAAATTTTGTTCTAACTCATTATAATAATTAATGACCATGTTCAAATGTTTCCGAGAGAGTATGAGAGGCACAAAATGCCCAAATCAGATAAATTATAGAGCTTGATAATTTGATTCACAGATCCCTGAATCCATCTGGTCACTTGACACTTGTAACTCTATAAACATGATCTCCTGGTGCATTTATCTCAATACAGCTTTATTTCTGATTATATAATTCACATTCACTGTAAAGTATTTGTTAAAAAATTGAAAAAAGTATATCATAATTTATACTGGTTGAAAACCCATTATCCAGAGCTAATGCTGTTACTATTATGAGATACTGCTTTTAATAACCAATTAAAAAAATATATATATATACTTGATGTATAATAAAAAAGAAAAAATATGGAAAACAAATGGTGTTCAGCACTGTGTAAGATTCCTTCAAGTGAAGGACAGAGACTAAAATAGTTTGGGAGAACCTTCACTTCTGGCCACATTAGTAAAAAAGAGCCATCCAGTGCATTATTTCAGGAAAGCTCTGAATGAGGCTGGAGAATAAAGATCTAATATTCTACTTTAAACTTTTGTTTTTCTTTACTTTTTTCTTATTTTTAATGAAAGGCCAATGGCCTCCAGTAAAGTAAGAAAAGAGCAGCTATCATTTAAAAATGTAAATTAAAGTTCAAGAAATAATGCATGCTTTAAAATAACTCAACAGGTAAATATAAAAAAATAAAATAACTCAATAGAAATTGGAACATGAGAAAAACATCTTTTTAACATTTCCTAAAAACATCTTTTAACATTTAACATTTCCTTTTTAACATTTGGTAACCTTAATTTTACCTTAATTATCTCTTTAAAGGTCCTATCTCAAATATAGTCCCATATTTATTAATTATTAATGCAGTAATAAAAAAGGATAGTAATCCAATTAAGAGAAGCATACTTTTAACAATTAGTACTTATGTGATCTGACAGAAGGTAATTAGATTTTAGCCAGATATATACCAACTCCATAAAATGGGCCAGGCACTTGTGGCAGAGGGAATGAGACAGAAGAAAGGGAAGAACGTGAATTACATTCCATAGGAGTCTGAACCTCCAAAGCTGAGGAATTTGCCATCATCTTTGTGTGGCCAGCACCCAGCTGGAGGCTGCTGCATTACTGAATGTAAGCACTCAATGACAGACTTGTGGAGTCAATCAGTCAATTCCAGGTACATGGATTATGAGAAAAGATCACAACATGTGGATAGTCTCATGGGGAGCATACAGAATCTTTGGGAGCACTGCAGTTCTGATCTGCCCTGCCCTTCCCCACGGGCTTTAATCATTTGTGATAGGACTTCCCAGGAGTTACACAGAATCTGTTCTCTGGAATTTAAATGGGCTTAAGGATAAAGCAAAGGTTAACTGTATTTTGGAGTAAAAGCTAAAGGATCCCAACTCCGATTCAGCATCGTCTGTGAAGGTATCTTCTTTCCATGCTATTTCACTCTGTCACAATGACTTTATAGTCTTAAAGTCATATAATGTTACATCATCTTAATGTCATGATAAATTGATAATCAATATCTTAAGAAAATAGGAAAATAAGAAAACTAACCTTCCATACCATCAGGGCTCCCATCATAAAAGGACTAAACACCGTCAGAAAGCAATAGACAGAAGCAAGATCAAAGCTAAGGAACCAACATAAAGAAAAAAGATTTTAGAATTCACATTGTAACTTTGAAATAATGCTCTACTAAAAAGAATGTTTAAACTAACTTTCTGAAAACTACTCTTACTAAAATACAACCATACATTGTATCAAGAATATCAGGAAACATTAAAATGAATGAGGTAGATCTCTATGTGCCAATAACATACCAATCTCCAAAATACCCTTCAGTATAAAAAACCACGGTACAGAACAAAATCCTAACTTGTATTATCTTTCATTAAAAATATGCTCTTTTCATTTAAAATTACCTGTTAATAGAAGCTATGTTCCCAGTTCCAAAAAACGCTGTCACTAAGAAGAAAACCTAAATACAGTTAAGGAAATGCCAAAACAAGTCAGAATTCCTACAAATTTCTCCTTCATTTAGAAAAGGTATTTCTATTCTACCATGAGGGTAACTTTATTTTTACCCTGTACATCTGGGCATAATTGTTGCAAGTGAATGTTCCATTATACCTCCTTGTGAATGCATTTTGAAAGAACCAGACTGAAGAGGGAATGTGCTAAGATCCGGAGGCCTGAGAGGTTATCCTCACTTGTCACTAGTATCTTTGGGAGGGCATTTTCCTCTTCTCTAGCAAAAGCAAATCAGAATATTGTATCTGGAACTGGCCACTGGTGATTTTCTCATAAGAACAGGGACGTAGTGCATCAGATAGATATTTTCAGGAGAAAATTTCAGCTCATATATACTTGCTGTGTGCCCATTACATGTGAAATGTGCTAGGTTCTCTGGAAGGCTCAGAGAGAAAGAAGAGACCACATTCTCAAATAATTCAACGGAGAATGAGACCCAAGAAAATGTTAGACGTCTTTTTGATACTTTTTAATCTTACATTTGTTTTAGTGCAGTAGTAAAAGGTAAATATTAATCCTGTTGGTGTCTTAAGAAGTAACTGCTAGGAAAGCACTAGGAAAATACTGCCTGGCCCATTGACAGGACTCAATAGATGTTAGCTATTTTATTATTGTAGACATATAGACGAAAGTGGTAAAGAAACACTGAAGAGGATATGTGAATTATGACAACTTTCAGTGAAAAGGTGGCATTTGAGTTGATGACTTGAACCTCAAATGTATTCACGGATCTAGTCACTCAACCAATCAACTAAGCAACAAACCAACATTTATTGTTTAGTATGTCAGAGGCAAAATTAGACACTAAGAACATAAATATGAATAAAATAGTCTCAAAGTACTCACACAGTAACTAGGATTATGAGGATATACAGAAGTATGTGAGAGGCATTTTAAGGTAAACGGGGAAAATAAAAGACATAGTCAAGAAACATTGAGAGGTATGATAGAAGCTTAGGGTTTACTGAAAGATACAGTGGAAGATAAAGCAGGAACACAGATTGGTGGCATATCAATAAAAAGCCTTGAATTTTACTGTGGAGAAAACGAAAAGCCAGAAACACTTTAGATGACCGATATAAGAAACACCAGTGACAGTGAGATACTCAAATCAGGGAGATAAGTAATTACAGGCAGGAAACACAATTGGAAAGCTATTTCAGTAGTTCATGTCAGGGGCACGGAAGGTCTGAACTGACGCAGTGGGAGCAGAGACGGAGAAGGAGGGGAGACGGTGGGACCTTAGAACTGGGTAAGAAGTAGTTAAATATGACAAGTTTGATGGCCTGGGTGACTGGGATTTTGGTGATGCCATTCAGTAAGATGAGGCCTGTTAGACTTTGGAGAGGGGTGGGTGGTGGTTAGTCAGTTTGGGACATACATTTGGTGATGCCCAGCAGGATATTAGACATATGGCTTGTGAGGTCAAGAGAGGTCAAGGCTGGAGAAGTAAATCTCAGAGTTGTCTGCACGGAGGTGTCAGTCAAAGCTATAGGAGAGGGTGACAGCATCTAGGCAGGGTAAGGGGAGAAGGTTAAGGGTAGAGCTTGGAGAAGAACATCTTTCAAGATCAGACAAAGAAAGAGTATGCTTTTGTGAAGGAGAAGAGAGATGATATAAAAGCTAAGAGGAGAACCTGGATCATGTCCTGGAGGGAAAGGGAAAAGGAAGAGAAGTCAACAGAGTTGAATGTTGGAAGTGGTCAAGTGAAATCACAGCCCGGACTGTGCTGTCAGGGAGCCTCTGCAGACCACTGCCGGCACAGCCTCGGCAGGGACAGGTGCATGTATTCACAGAGCCAACCGTGTGCCAGGCACTGCTCGAGGCTTAGAGATATAGTACCTAAGTGGAGAGGAAATGGTAGCAGCAACTACAGATTTCTCTTTAAAGAGCTTGGTAGTCAACACAGACAAAATGAAATTATACTTTAGGGGGAGGCAGGGCTCAAGGGAAGGTACAAGGGAAGAAGTGTTGATTGGTCGAGGGTGAGTGCAAGGAGTCCACAAAGAGAGAGCGCAAAACCGAGGACAGAAGCAAGAGGAAGAAGGACAGCACCATGGTAAGGTCAAAGGAAATAATACCTCCCTCCAAATTTCTTGAGGCCAGTCAGTCAGCCTTCTCAAATGTGACTTTATTCTGCCGTATTGTCTTTCAAACTTCTAACACTAACAATTTTCACGCAATGTTGCCTCTGATGTGATTCAAAAACCTTGTGAGGTAGATGCCATAGAGCATGAATACAGTATAAAACACACATCGAAAGTACAAACCAAACTCATTATAGTGGTTTCATCTGGATGAGGGAAATTCGAGTGGAGTCGGGAATTGAAAAAAAAAACTTTAGCTTTAGCAGTAATGTTTTAATTTTTAAAAATGTGTGACACGTGTGACGGAACAGTAATTGTTGATCTCTTAGATGGCGGGAATATACATTTGCTTGTTATATCATTCTGCATGCTTTTCTACAGTTTCAACATTTTTAAAAGATGTGGATCGTATGAGAAAATTATGGCAGAGAGGGAGTTAAATGGCCCCCAAGTGGTCGTGAGCAGCGGAAGTACCGCCTTACTCCACTACGTGGCAGGTTACAGCACCTTAGAAGTCCAAACAAGGATACAAGGAAAAAGGCCCTGCGGACGTCATCCAGATAGAGCTGTCGAAACTGGGTAATATCAGGACTGCAGGTGAACTGGAGACTGGTGACCTGTGAG
Organism: Mellivora capensis; assembly: GCA_004024625.1. Taxonomy (NCBI): domain Eukaryota; kingdom Metazoa; phylum Chordata; class Mammalia; order Carnivora; family Mustelidae; genus Mellivora; species Mellivora capensis. The sequence goes on from PISX010009577.1 coordinate 30,224, forward strand.
ACAGTAAGAAATACATGAGCACACAAAGACAGTTCGCTTACTCCTACCCTCAAAGGCAAACTTCCAGTCTGGTACAATAGCTGGAAAGTTATCCTGCACTGACAAAATTAATTAACAATAAAGCTGTTCCTGTAGTTCAATTACATCTTAATACAATCTGCTAAAAGTTAGAAGACATTGCTAATAATATGCTAAAACAGAGCTGTAGTATTATTGCTGAATGTGTAATAAAAGGGAGAATCGGGCTTTTCCTTATCCTGTATAAATGCTTCACTTTTAAAGCCCTATATAACTCTTTAAGTCCTGATTTCTCAGTGTCCTGATATTCTGAAACCCAGCTACAGTATCATATTAAAAAAACATGATAAAATCAAATTTGTTTCTTTGTTCTTCTGTTAGTTATTTTCTCTATATACAAATGCAAAATATTCCCATTTTTGATAAAATAGAAAGTCACTCAATTTTTTAAAAAAATATTTTATTTATTATTTGACAGAGAGAGACACAGTGACAGAGGGAACACAAGGTGGGGGAGTGGGAGAGGGGGAAGCAGGCTCCCCGCTGAGCAGAGAGCCCGAAGCTGGGCTTGATCCCAGGACCCTGAGATCATGACCTAGGTCCAAGGCAGATTTCCAATGACTGAGCCATTCAATTTCAGTCACTCAATTTCAACAAGAAGGATGCACTTTTGCTTAATCCCCTTCTCCCCCAAACAGAAAAACTCATGGGGAAACTTTCCCCTCCTCCACTGTCCATGTAATTTTCCACTAAGTTCTTTGGATGTTTTAATACTCCTTTCTATAAAAAGAAATTCCTGCTTTCTGTTAAAAAACAGAATTTAAAAAATGACAATGAATCTCATTTTTAGATTTAATATTTATTTAATATTAAAATACTTAATATTTGCTATTAAGGACAGTCTGACCATTTACTAGAATCCGAACAAAACTGTTTTCATGTACTGTTTTTAATATTCCAGGGCTTAGGGGCGCCTGGGTGGCTCAGTGGGTTAAAGCCTCTGCCTTCGGCTCAGGTCATGATCCCAGGGTCCTGGGATTGAGCCCCACATAGGGCTCTCTGATCAGCGGGGAGTCTGCTTCCTCCTCTCTCTCTCTGCCTGCCTCTCCGCCTACTTGTAATCTCTGTCTGTCAAATAAATAAAATCTAAAAAAAAAAATATTCCAGGGCGTAATGTTAAAACCAGTAATTATTTAATATACTTCAATACAGTTTCCTCATTATTGAAATTAATTATTTTAAATGACCAATTACTCTGTAAGCTCAACTGGAACCGGTTATGGATGGATCAATGGACCAACTATGAAGGTGTTTTTCGGCAATATTCATTTTATCTGACCTCAGTAAAACTGTAAATATTCTACCACCAATGGTTTATAATTACCTTCAGTTCTAAAATAAAGGCAAGAGACATCAATTTAACTACATAGCTCAGTATGATAAATGTGTCCTTAAAATTTAGCTGGCTTTTAGCCAATTCAAAGTGTACTGTGTTGAATAAAAGGCCTAAGATTTGGACTGAGGCCACGATCACTAGGGTGGCAGAAAAAGCAATTTGGAGTAGGACCACTAGAAAGAGAAAAACAACACTGCAAACACAAATGTGGCCTTATGATCAAATTCATGCACTGACTTGTGACAACATAAATATTCTTGTGACTACAATAAATTGAGGGAAAGAAAAATGAGATATGAAAACAGAGGAAAATACGATAAAGAGCATTCTTTCTCCTCCACTCCATCTACATTGATGTTTTTGTACATCAGGGATTCTCAAATAATCTCTAAGAATAACCCAACCTATTTAATGCCTATAAAAGAATAAAATCATGCTTTTCTGTTGTAAATGAACAATTTTCTTATAACTGCTTAACTTGATTATTAATCATTAACTTAATTATGACTGTCTTAAATGGTGCATAGTTTTTGATGAAGTAACACTGCAACTTTTGTACAGAACAGAGAATATTTTAATATTCTCAAATAAATGCAACAATGATTTTGACAAGCTACCTTCTGTTTATAGGAAACACTGGGTTTCTGCAGGGTTTCTTGTTCCACCTGTATCCACACAAACATTAAGCATGCCAATACTAATGGAAAGAGAGCTTCATACCTAAGGAACAAGGGGATTTGGGGTGGCAGTGGGAGGTGAAAAAAAAAAAAAGAAAAACACATTAAACAAGTAAAAATGCAAATTTATGCAAAATTAAAACAACCTTGATAATACTTCAAAGTCACAATATCACAAAATTTACATTTTCTAGGCTCTCCAGAAGAAGAAAGTGGGAAAGGAAAGGAACATTTAAATATCAACTCCAACAGCATCTTTTTTTGAAATTTATTAAATCTTGAGATCATTTTAATTTTTAAAATAGTTGAGATATTTGGAAATCACTCATAAGGTAAATACACAAAAAAGGAAAGAAAACATTAAGATGGAGGTAAAAAAGACAATGCCTGAGTTAAAATAATTAATATACCCAGAAGAGCAAGACCAATGTTCCAAATTAAAAAAAAAAGGGTGTGTGTGCATGATACGGACCTAAATCTCTAAGAAAGAAAGAAAGAAAGAAAAAAAAAAAGAACCAATAAACACATGAAAATACCTTTGACCTTACTGATAACTGATATGGAAACTAAAACAATAGGAAGATAACACCTTCACTTATCACGTTTATCCATTAAAAAAAAGTAATGTCAACAAGAGTATAATGAAAACTAACTCTCACACTCTCTACATAGGAATAAACAATTTCTGGAAGGCAATCTGACACTCTATATCAAGAATCTCAAAAATATTCATATATCATAATCCAACGATGTCACTTCTAGGAATTTATCCTGAGACGATAATCCACTATGGGCACTAGAATTCTCATGTGAAGATGCTTGTTGTAATACTGTCTACAGAAGGGGAAAAACAAAAACAAAGACAGGAAACAAGCTAGGGAGTGATTAAGTAACATATGGTACAGCTCTAGGCTAGTATAATGGGGACATTATAATATGGACAAAGGAGAAATGTTCATGAGACCAGACAGTGACAGAAGTCTTTTCTAATCTTCCTTGAGCCTACTTAGGGATAAATGTGTCACCTTTGCTCTCCCTCAAATACCCTGTTACAGTTCTTCAACCACCATTTTAATCACATGTTCATTGACACGCCTTTCTCGCCAGTCTGGAAAAGCTCTGGCTGTGTCAGTCTTGTCACCACTGCAGGCCCAGCTAATAAGTATTCGCTGAGTCAGTTACTTAAGCGGGAGTTACTAAACAAAATCAAACTAACCAAACCAGACCAAAACAACTTTATTTCTCTCAACTTTTTCACCCATATTTTTTTTTTAAAGATTTTATTTATTTATTTGAGAGACAGAGACAGAGACAGAGCACAAGCAGAGGGAGCTGTAGGCTCCCTGCCCAGCAAGGAGCCAGATACAGGACTTGATCCCAGGATTCTGGGATCAAGACCAGAGCCTTAACCGACTGAGCCACCCAGGCGTTCCTCAACTATTTCACCTATTGAACTCTGTTCCATTTGGTGCTACTTCCCAAACATGAGACGACAAAAGAAGCAAAATGCTTTAAATTCTATCACTGATCATAAAAATAAAAACTGAAGACCAGGGAGAAGGAAGTATTTGGATTTAAGAAAGCATACACAAATCACCCGGTATATAAGATGTAGGATACCCAAATACATGAACAGACAATATATACATGAGAAAGTATCATTAGTCAAACAGATGCAGAAAGTTTATACAAAGCTGTACCATTTTTGACCTATTGAAATAGCCATTGATGTTCTTATTTAAAAATGAAAATACTAAACACTGTGAAGGATAGGACCTCTCATCAGTAGCTGATGATATTATGAACTGGCACTGTTCTGAAGACAAAGGTTAAAAATAAATAAATAAATAAATAAATTCATACTCTATGGCCACCTATACTACATGTGAGAAATGAACAAAGGAAGTAATAGAAACTATATAGAAAGCTTGGCACAAAAACATAACTCAAAATATTATAATAAAAATGTAAATAAATAAAATGACCAAAAATAGAGGAATGGCTAAATAAATTAAGGTTCATCTACATCACAGAATATTAAATATCTACTAAAATGATGGTTAGGAAGCCCATGAGCCACCCGGGACAACGCTTTAGGTGTGGGGCATCTGGGTGGCATAGCTGGTGAAGCATCCGACTCTTGATTTGACTCAGGTTGTGATCTCAGGGTTGTGAAGGTGGGCTCTGTGCTCAGGGTGGAGTCTGCTTATGACTCTCTCCCTTTCCTGCTGCCCCTGCCCCCCCTCACTCTCTCTCTCAAATAAAGAAATGAATAAATCTTAATATTATGTAGAAAAAAAAAGATAAAATAGTAAGTACATGGACTATGTATGATTAATACTATGTTGAAAAGACAGAGGTAAGACTGGAAGAAATATATCAGAATATCAGCAGGATGTGTAGGGTTAATAGATGATTTCCCCCTTTATCCATACTTTCCAAAATGCGATCAATACTATGTTTATAATGGTTTTAAAAAAATAACTGAAAAACAAATGTTGACGTAGAATACCCGTATCTTAGCCGTTCTTTAAAATTTAGTTCAACTTCCACAGGAGTCCCTGATGGCACAAATTCAGCTCCCCTCCTCAAATTCTTTCTCTAGCCATTCTTTATATCTTATAATTCCCAGCCTAATTAAGTCACAATAACTTAACTGTTGCATTCTGTAAGTGTCTAACACTGTAAAATAAAGTCCTTACTTTATAGCAGCTTACAACTCTATTAGACACCTGGGGTAAGCTAATGGTTCTGCCTATCTGTCTGTCTAATGTTCAGGACACTGGAGATGGGAAAGAAAAAACAACTGTTGATTAATTGAATAAAGAAGGTGTATACTCTAAGCAAAAGAGGACCAGATTTTTAAAAATATTTGCAGTTATATATGAAAGTATTCTCTCCTAATATATGAAAACACAAATTTCATAATTCTACAAATAGTGCTACAGATTTATTTCCTTTCAGAAACTATAAACTATAATCATTTTCATTTGTTAAAATGTAGATGAATAAATGTGATAAAGACAATCTTCCTATGGGACTTTATTTCTTTAGACAATCAATATCTTGTATAAAGTCTGCACATTTGAATTAATAAACTGAAATACCAATAAAATGTCATCACAGGTTCACAGTGTACATAGTAAAACCTTACAAAATTAGGATCTCCTAGTTTGGTCTCTGTGCAAATTCAGCAGGGCAGAAAAGGCATTTAGCTTTGTATTTTAGTTTGTTAAGCAAAGGGATAATATAAATACAATTTTGGCAAGAAATGTTTAACAAACTTAAGAGAACTACTTTCAAGCATTTCAATAGCCTCCATTTGCATAAAAATAATGAAATGCTGATTAAAATGAATCTTCTTTATTCATTAAATCAAGGATACATTGTTAGAATTTAGGATCACTATTACTATATTTTCTGTAAAGTAGTAAAACTGGATTTCTTTTCAATATCTTATATATCTGACTATTCACTAATTTATATAGAGAATCCTCCAGATCATCCAAAATAGTTATGTAGAACAATCAGGTGGGCTATAAGTTTTGCAAAACTGATTTGAAATTGAAAACTGTGCTAATTGAAAATGTTAGACTGCTGTTTCAGGCTATCTCTGTTGCATTTTTCTGCAAAGGTAAATACACTTTTGGATGTTGAATAATATATTTCTTAATACATTCACTAATAAGGTTATACTCATCATTATTGTTCTGTTTTTACACATGAATTTTTGCTTTTCAGATTTTCTTAAAATAAATTAAATGTGCTTCTGATAATATGCTTTGGTATCTTTATGACTATGAAATTGATGATTTAAAATACCATCATATTTATTCCCAATGTAAGTTGCATGACTAACTTGTTATACATTCTGAAATTTTTTTTCCCTCAAAATTCAACTTTAATCATCTGTTCTTTTTTTCTTCCTTCCTTTCTAATCCAGGAAACCAGATACATTCCTAGATTTGTATTTCTTAAATCTTCTACACATTCCTTCAAATTTGTTTACTGCTTTAGAATGTGAAGGCTCAAGAAAGAAAAGGGCTTACTGATTATTAAGTGACTGTGTAGAATTTGGCACATATTTCTGGACCCTCTCAAATGCATACTTTCTTAAGGCAACCTCTATGTAAGATATCTTAAAGAAACTCATGTCACCCCAAAATAGTTAGTTTCTAGTTTCTATAGAAATTATTTTCTAATTTCTAGTTTCTAGTTACAATAGAAATTATTTTATCTTTTGCCTTCTCATCTAGACTAAAAACTAATTCATATATAGTTTGATGGATTCTGATTGTAAATTATTTATCCTGAAATTTCACCAATAAAGGGGGAAAGAGTGAACAGTTTTGTTTTTGTTTTTAAGTAGGTTTCATGGAACCCAACACAGGGCTTGAACTCACAACCCTGAGATTAAGACGTGGGCCGAGGTCAAGAGTTGGACACGTAACCAACTGAGCCATGCAGGCGCCCTAAGAGTGAACAGTTTAAAAGCCTCATTATGTTTATCACTCTTGAGTAAGAATATGCTGGTAGTCTTCAAGTTTTATTTGAAAGTTCAAAATTCTAAGTCTCAAACCAAGCCCCTCTTAAAATCTTATTAGGTAATTGGTGAAAATTTCCATGTTGCTTACATTACTTCTTCACATCTGTGCATCAGATCTGGTTATGCAGGGAGAAAACAAGGCAGAAGGTGTGGGGAGCTTTGGTAGGAGAAGGTTTTGTACCCTACTGGACCATCTCTTATCTGAGGACAAGAACTCCTGGGGCCTGGTTCACTTAGGATGTTAGGGCCTATTATGAAAAGATTTTTTAGGACATCCCTCTGATTCTAAATTAGGCCAACTAAGTCTCTCAAAGAATGAACCCAAGTCTTGGACCCAAAATGGCTTTACAAAAATCATCTAAACTGGGAATACTCTGTTGATAGCACAATGGTCAACCTCCAGGTTTAGTCTAGTTGGGATTAAGATCCTTTATTTGGGCCAAATTTTGAGCTATCTTGGAGTGGTGGTAATCTGATTTGTCTGTTCTATACAATGTTGTTAAAATGTACACATTTCCCTCACCTCATAACCATTTAAACGAGGATGGAATAAAATTCAAAGTAAAGAATCCTTTTCTTCAAAGCAGGTGGGGAGATTGTATCACTGCTTCACTGACTTCTAGAGATCCCTTCAGGATCTACCCCAAAGCAAGCTGCTAGTTTTTGTTTGGCAAGAAAATTTAAATCTTAAATAAAAAGGGATTCTTTAACTTCTGGGAAAATATTCTGAAAGTTTCTGAATCTAAAGGATATTTGGACCAAATATAGTTAAGAGTAAAAATAAAAGGTATATTCAAATAAGAAAAACAAATCAAGGTATAATTTGAAGTGCAGGAACGGAATGTAACAATGCTACAGCTCTCCTAACTCATTGTTTGAGACTTCAAATTTCTCCATAATCAATCAGAACTTTTAACATGGTAGTGAAATCACATTTTAGCATCTTCAGGAAATAAACAGAAAGACAAAGACAACAGGCAATATTATGAACATATGAAAAAGAAAGCAGAAGATTTATGATCAACTTATATATAGTTCTTATGAAGCAGAAAATATGTATAATTTATTCCCCAAGATTTATACATTTTTCATCTCCAGAGGTAAAATATTCAAAGAGAAATGTCAAGATCATTTAAAACTTGCTACTAAAAATTAAATTTTAAAAACAGTTCCTACCCTGTGCTTAGCAGCAGGTAGGCCGACATGGAGGAGAGAAGGATGCTGAACAGTCGCTCCGAGAGACTAGTCGGACTCAGCAGCGGTAAGACGAAGGAAGAGGCTGCAGTGAAACAAAGCAGGGTGGAGTCAGTATGACAAACACAGTGTTTATGAGTTTAGAAACACCAATTTAGTGTCATTTATAGAATTTATTGTTTCTGTGACCTCTCAAATGTGGAGGAGTTGGGGGGGGTGCTGGGAAGGGCCAGAGGGGAGAGGGACAAGCAGATTCCTGGCTAAGTTCAGAGCCCTACGACATGGGGCTTGATCCCACAACCCCAAGATCATGACTTGCGTGGACATCCAGAGTCAGGGGCCGAACCAAATGAGCTACCAAGGCACCCCTGAAACTTTGCATTTTTATACTTGATCTTAGCCAAAAGACCTAGAAGTGATGAAACTTCACATGTTTAATTAAAATTACATTTCATTATTTTTACCACATTTTGGCTCAGATCTTCTCAACTGTATTTAGCCTTGCTCACTAAATGAGTAATTTGTTATTTGCTGATATAAATAATAAAAAACACAATACAACATGTTGCTCAAGATTTAGCAAATTTCTCTTAATTAGGCATATAGCTAAAAGGCAACTTATTCCCCAGAAATTGATTTTTCCTAACCTCCTTCTGCTCCCAAGTTCACTGCAAAGTATATGCATTGAGAGCGGTAGCGTGCCACTCAGAAAACAAAAAATAAAAGAGGATTTCCCCACACGAGAGTTGTAATAAGAGTAATGAAGTAATCTTCCCCTACAGGACAAGAAAGCAAGTACTTCAGTAGGAGGACAGCAAACATTAACTCCCCATTTCTATTTTGGAAAGGAAATATGCCCAAGTTCCTCATCATACTAGTTAGGCAGAAAACATGCCTGGAATTAAACACTCCGGAGTATGGAGACAGACAACTTGGGATAAAATCCTGGCTGATTCATTATTAACTTTTTAACCATGGGGCAAGTTTATTAACCCATCTAAGTAGTATTCCTATCTGTCAAGTAGTGAGGATACAAATAAATTGTTGTGAGGTTTAGATACAACTTCACCTGTAAAATGCTCCCTGAGCATAGTGCGAGGAATATAATAGGTACTTAGTAACTCTGAGCTGCTATTATTATTACTAACCAACGTCTACTAACAAGTTAAATTTAAAAACAATCCCTTCAAAGTCAAGTTACTGCAGGATGTAAGACTCTGAAAGTTATACCAATAGTCCCCTAGACAAATAGCTTCTGATCTTTTTCAGATGTGTAGTTCCAATACTGTTATCCTCACCTGATACATATTTTAACAGAAAAAAAGCAACATTTTAATATTTATTATAAAAGCCAATTCAAATGAGATCTCTTCTGTAAAACTCTATTTTCTATCCTTGTTTTACATTTGTCTAAAAAATTGATGAGGGGGAAATAAGAGTCCCCATTCTGAATGACATATGTTAGAACCAGTTTCATAACATACAATCCATTTGGAGATCTCAGCACATTAGCAAAAAGTGCTCATTGGAACTAGACTAGGTGAATTAGTGCCTAGAAGAGATCTCTGGAGAATCTGCTGACCTACCAACTATTTCAACTATTTCATGCCTTACAGCACTTGGTAGGCATCCTCTAGTACCTAGTTCTCTCAATCTCAAGGACTAAATGTCTTATTTAACATGTATGTTCAGAGGCACCTGGGTGGCTCAGTCAGTTAAGCATCTGCCTCTGGCTCAGGTCATGATCCCAGGGTCCTGGGATGGAGCCCCACATTGGGCTCCCTGTTCAGTGGGGAGCCTGCCTCTCCCTTTGTACGCTCTCTCTCAAATAAAATAAACCCCCACACACATAGTCAATATTTGGCAAGGGAGCCAAGAACACTCAGTGGGAAAAGGATAGCTTCTTCAACAAATGGTGTTGAGAAAACTAAATAACCACATGCAAAAACATCAGATTGGACCACTATCTTACACCACTCACAACAATTAACTCGAAATGGATTAAAGACTCAAGCATAAAACTCCTAGAAGAAAATATGGGGATAACATTTAGGATGACATTATTCTCAGCAATAATTTTTTTTTATATGACACCCAAAGCACAAGCAACAAAAGTAAGAATGAAACGTGGGACTACATCAAATGAAACAGTTTTTTTTATTTTTTTATTTTTATTATTTTTTTTTAAAGATTTTATTTATTTATTTGTCAGAGACAGAGGGAGACAGAGCAAGAGAGCACAGGCAGACAGGGTGGCAGACAGAGGCAGAGGGAGAAACAGGCTCCCTGCTGAGCAAGAAGCCCGATGTGGGACTCGATCCCAGGACGCTGGGATCATGACCTGAGCCGAAGGCAGCCGCTTAACCAGCTGAGCCACCCAGGCATCCCATCAAATGAAAAAGTTTTGCATGTCAAAAGAAACAATCAACAAAATGAAAAGTCAACCTGTGGAATAAGACAAAATATTTGCAAACCACGTATCAGATAAGGGGTTACGTCTAAAAAGTATAAAGAATTCATACAACTCATTAATTTTAAAAATCCAATTAAAAAATAGACAGAGGAACTAGATAGATATTACTCCAAAGAAGACATCCAAATGGCCAACAAGCACATGAAAAGGTGTTCAATATCACTAACCATCACAGAAATGCAAATGAAAACCACAGTGAGCTATCACCTCACATGTGGTAGAATGGCCACTACAAAACAGACAAATAGAAAATAACCAGAGCTGACAAGGATGTAGGAGAATTGGAAGCCTTGTGCACTGTTGGTGGAATATAAAATGGTGCAGCCACTATGAATATAGTATGGAGACTCCTCAAAAAATTAAAAATAGAACTACCATACTATCCAATGATCCCACTTCTGGGTATTTACCCAAAAGAATTGAAAACAAGATCCTTTTTTTTTTTTTTTTAAGATTTTATTTATTTGTCACAGAGAGAGAGAGAGAGAGAGCGAGCATAGGCAGGCAGAGTGGCAGAGAGAAGCAGAGGGAGAAGCCGGCTCCCTGCCGAGCAAGGAGCCCGATGTGGGACTCGATCCCAAGACGCTGGGATCATGACCTGAGCCGAAGGCAGCCGCTTAACTGACTGAGCCAGCCAGGCGTCCCGAAAACAAGATCTTGAAGAGGTATCTGTACACTCATGTTTACTGTAGCATTATGCACAGTAGCCAAGGCATGGAAATAATCTAAGTATCTGTCAATGGAAGAACAGATAAAGAAAATGTGGTATATATATAGAATGGAATATTATTCAAAAATGAGAAAGAAGGAAATCCTGTCATTTGTGACAATCCCAAGGATCACTATGCTTAGTAAGATAAGCCAGGCAGAGAAAGACAAATATTGTACAATATCACCTATACGTGGAATCTAAAAAAGGCTACACTCATAAAAACAGAGTAGAATGGTCGTTTATCAGGAGCTGGCTGGTGGTGGACATGGAAAGATGTTTAAAGGTAGAAACTTAACCATTAGATAAATAAGTCCTAGAGGTCTAAGACAAAGCAAAGCAATTATAATCAATAATACTGTATTATAAACTTCAAAGCTGCAAAGAGACTAGATCTTAATTGTTCTCACCACAAAAAAAAAAAGAAGATAATTATGTGGCATGACAGAAGTGTTAGCTAACACTACAGCAGTAATCATGTTGCAATACATAAATGCATCGAATCAACACACTGTATTCCCATACCTTATACAATGTTATGTGCCAGTTATATCTCAATAATTAAAAATAAATAAATAATTCTTCTGAAAAACAAACAAATAAATAAAAATAAAACAAAAGCTGAGAGGAACATTTATGTATTTGGAGATAAGCAGTAGACTGAATCTCAACCCTCCCAAGACAATGGCAAAATCAGTAAGGACAATAAATAAAATGATATAGGAAATTCAAATTTGGAGAGAAGCGCAGGAAGTACAGCATAATATGCACATAGCTACAACATAAGAAAATACTGGACCAAGCTTAACCATGAATATTTTCACTTAATAGAAAAAAAATTCAAACTGGCAGACATAGCAAAACTCTATGCTGTATAAGAGACAGACTTAAAACACAGTGATTCAAAAGACCAAAAATAAGGAAAGGACTAGGCAAAGTTAAGAGTAAGAAATTCAGGGTTGCAATCCCGATACCAGATAAAGTACATTACAGGCCAAAAAGCAATAAACAAGACAAAGAGGGGCACCTTGTGATGTTAAAGCAACATTCCACAGTGACGATGTAAGTTATGAATTTTGCTACAAAGAACCTATCAACTATCTACATAATACAAAATTTATATAAGGTACAAAAAGTAATATGTAGAGACATACTAATAACAGAAAACTGTACCATCCCACTCTCAATATAATAGGATAAATGGACGAAAAACAAGAATATAAAACCACATAACCAACAAAGTAGATATTCTGGATATATACTAAATAGCACAGTCCTATGAGAGAGACTATACTTTCTTCTCAAGCACATATGGAACGTTTATCATATACACTAGAGCACAAAGAAAGTATCAGTAGGTTCCATAACGTGAAAATAGTACAAATAACAATCTCAGGCACAATGCAATGAAACTAAAAGTTGAAAATAAAACAAAAATTAAACAGGTAGTGAGTAGAAATACAAATTAATAAATCAGCATACAAACTCTGAGAAAACAAAAAGGACAAACTACTAGCTAAGTTAATCAAAGAAAAGGGGAAAAGTGCAAATACACAAAATAAATGATGAAATGTCTAATGATACAGAAGGAACTGTTTTAAATCATTAAGAGATTATTTTGCATCCCTCTATACAAATAAATTTGAAAATCTAGAAGAAGTGTTCAATTCCTTAGGCAAATATAGTTTCCCAAACTAACCCTAGCAGAGTTAAAAAACTTAAACAGGCCAATTTCATATAAGAAATATAGGAAGTTATCAGAGAATTACCTAACAAAGAACTAGGTTTGGGTAGTTTCAAAAGGTAATTCTTCTAAAACTCTATAGAACAAAATAGGCCCAAGTGTTGTCTAAATTATTTCAGAGTACAGAAATCAAAGAGAAACTTATTTTTTTATGAAGAGGTTTAATATTCTTATCAGTTTAATATTGATACCTAAACCTGATACATATAGAACAAAAAAAAATTAAAGGTCAATATCACTTATGAATACTGATGGAAAAATACTATCAAATGGACTCCAATACAATGTTAAGAAAATAATACATTATAATAAAATGTGTCTTAGGGGTTTATATAGAGAATGCAAGGATAGTTCAATACTTGAAACTCTGTTGGTAATATCAACAGGCCATATTAATAGGTCTAAGAAAAAAAATTCACATTATTATCTCCACAGATAATGAAAAAGCCTTTCACAAATTCAACACCCATGCATTCCTAATAAGAACTCTAAATAAAACAAGAATGCATGTACTTTCTTTAACATGACAAATATATCTCCTCAATCCTAAAGCCAGCATCTACCTTAATGGGAAAACTCCAGAGGCATTCCCACTAAGGTCAAGGGGAAAAAAACAAAAAATCAAGGAAGATCACTATCTCCACTTATTTAACATTGTTCTGGAGATACTACTGAATACAAATGAACTAAAGGAAACAATCAGATGACTATGAACAGAAAAGAGGGGAATATACATCAAATTTGTAAATGGAATGATAGTATACTTGGAAAATCCTAGAGAGTTAATGATAAATCTAACTCAAAAAAATGAAAGAATTCAGTAAAAAAATAGAATATAAAATCAACATGTAAAATCAATAGCAACTTATCTCAATAATAATTAGAAGATAAAATGAGTGAGAAAAGCCCATTTACAACAGCAAAAAGCAGATAAAACACTTAGCAATATACTTAACAAGAAATATGTAAGTCCCATATGAAGAAAACGATAAAGGCTACTCTTAGAGGCACAATAGTGGACTGGAGCAAGTGGAAAGACATCCCTTGTTCTTGGTTAGAATGTCTCAACATTACTCATGATTAAGATATGTCTTTCCAGGGGTGCCTGGGTGGCGCAGTGGGTTAAAGCCTCTGCCTTCCGCTCAGGTCATGATCCCAGGGTCCTGGGATCGAGCCCCACATCGGGCTCTCTGCTCAGCAAAGAGTCTGCTTTCCTTCCTCTCTGTCTGCCTGCCTCTCTGCCTAGTTGTGATCTCTGCCTGTCAAATAAATAAATAAAATCTTTAAAAAAAAAAAAAAGATATGTCTTTCCAAAGTTAATTTACATATTTAATATGATCTCAATAAAATTTCCAGTGGGATTTTTTTGAAGTTTGAGCAAGCAGATCCTGAAGTTCAGACTTTATTGAAACATACTATGAAGTCTCTGTAACTAAAACAGTATATTATTGGCACATGAATAGACATATAATTAGAATAGTATAGAAATTCTAGAAATAGACCAGTGTATCTAGTATGACACAGAAGTGTTATCTCAAGTCACTGGGGCATATTAGGTCTTTATTAATGATAATGGATGGCTATTTGGAAAAAAATTAAATTAAATCCTTTCCTTAAACCATATATTTAGAAAATTAACTCTAAATATATCAAGGATTGAAATGTAAAATGTAAAAGTATGCAAGTATAGGAAGGAAATATGAGTGAATTCCTCCATAACCTAGGTTTCAAGGAAAGGCTTTCTAATTCACTAAAAATCAGGTGCATTAAAAAAAGACTGATTAAAAAAAAAAGACTGATTACACAAAAATAAAAATCATTTGCAGGCAAAAGACATCATAAGCACAGTCAGAAGGTAAGTGACAAACTGGGAAAAATTTTTGTTACATATATCATACCAATACCCCTAATTTATAAAGACCTTTAAAAAATGAAAGCAAAGGACCAAAAATTCTATAGAAAACAAGGGGAAAGAGATGAATAGATAATTCCCAAGAAAGAGATTAAAAATGGCTCTTAAGCATAAGGAATGATGTTGGACTTCACTCATAATAAGAAAAATACAAATTAAAAACACAGAGATAATATTTCTCAAACACAAGATTGACATAAGTTTGTTGACTGGCATAAATTCAAAACACTTTGGTGAGGCTATGGGGAAACAGGCATTCTTCCTGTATTTTTGACAAAAATAAGAAATGATACACCTTTGGAGGGGAACTTAGCAATACCTAAAAGTACTACATGTGCATTTACCCTTTGCACCAGTAATACAACTTCTAGGAATTTATCCTGAAAATATACCTCTAACAATATGAACTACGCATATGATCAAGGTTATTTGTTGCAGGATAATTTGTAATAAAAAAAAAAGAATTACCTACCTAAACACGAAAGCATAGGAGATTGGTTAAATAAACAATGGAATACACACACAATGGAAAACTAAATAGCTGTAAAAAGGAATAAAGAGGAGCTCTAAGAATTGATATGAAGTGATTACCAAGAGGTTAAGTGAAAGATGCAAAGTACAAAAGAGGATAATAAAATACTACCCATTTTGTGTAAGAAAGAAGGAAAAATAAGAAAACATACTTGTGTCTATTTATCAGTACAAAGAGAAACACATAAAGGATGACCAGAAAGCAATGAAGGTTATAGTCCATGAAGGATTAGGGGTACAGGAAAATGGGGTGAAAGTACCAGGAAGCACTTCTTTGAGTATAACCTTTTGTATAGCTTCTATCTTTGGAAGTGTGTGACTATCCTACATACACAAAGAATTAAATAAAAAAGAATAGGAAAGAAAAAAAATACCAAAACAGCAAACTGAAACAAACCAACCTTGTTGTATTTCAAATGAATATCATGATCACAGTGAACAAAATGGAGGAAGGGATGGAGGGAGGCAGGCAGACAAATCCAAATAAATATGAACACGGTATTTAACCATAAACCCTTGGTCTTGGGTAAGGTGAAGTGTGGGGGCAGAGTGAGAATTACAAACAAATCTTGAATAATATTAAGTTTGTTTCTTGTGATGGTATGGGTCAAACACTCCTGAAATTGCTTTGATGTACTATAGGACTGAACCAATGAGTACACATGTTGATGTTGTTGGGAGCCAGGGTTGGTTATCTTCATGGGAGGAACACATAAATATGGAATGGGGGAAGGCAAGAAAGAACAGACAGAAATGTAGTTATCAGTGTGAACTTATGATTCCTGAAATATGTATAGGTATGAGTATATGCATGTTAACATGCATATATGTGTGTGTTAATGTGTGTATATGAATCTATAAGTAAGAGAAGTTTTATGTATAGTTCTGTCCATTAAAGAGCAAAGAAGCAAAGATACCCCAGTCATGATGAGTATATATGGCACTCAGATCTTGGTGTCTAATACCATTCACCCAATAAAAAGAGCTATGTTTCCTCAGAGAAATAACTAATTCTAGAGGTTGGACAGTGTGGATATAAAGTAAACCTTATAAGGTAAACATCCTCTTAATGCCAGAAAATAAGAAAGTGCTCAAAAAAATTAAGGGAGGGTGGGTGTCTATTTATAAGCTAGCTCAAAGGTGCTATCTCTAGCCAAGTCTGGGACAATTTGGGCACCAAAGTGTCAACAGTAATGAGTTATAAATCTTTGAAAAAAATAGGTGCTCATGTGTCCACAATAATAATAGATAAATGAGTGAATGAATGAACAAATGAATGAATGAATAGGAAAGAAGGGAAGATTCTTAGAGGAGAATGCGGAGAACTTCTGGTAAATGCCGTAGGAGTCACTTTGTAGAGATCATGACAAAGACTGGATCAGGAAAGATTTATGAATGGATGCTATATCTAGGGAGAAATTCTGATGAGGATATTTGCTGGTCTTAGAGTGTGTCCCCACTGACAGTTTATGTACAGTGAAAACACTGGGCAACACCTTGATAGGGTGATGGAAATTAAAATCAACAATGAGGGACAGTTAGAGATCATGTGCCTCCAAACATGACCCAAGGAAGGGCACAGCATCATTTATACAGTATTCTGGCCAATACTGCATAACCTCAATTTAATTACAAGAAAACAGCAGACAAATTCAAACTGAGTAACAGGCCATTGTGGGGTGGGGGGTGCAGTTGGGTTATATTCTTCAAAAATGTCAATGTCATAAAAGACAAAGAAAGAAAAAAATGCCATGATCGTTGCTAGGTCAACTGAAAATTTAATATAAAGGTGGCAGAATAAATAACAATACTGAATGTGGCATCTAAAAAACGTTACCCATACATATATTCATAAACATAGATAAGGAACAAGCACATAAGAGGAAGGCTTTCTGTAATTCTGGTAAATGTTCTTTTTTTTTAAACCTTTTTGGGAAGTTTTAGATGTTTAAAAATGAGATGTAATGAAATACGCACAAGCTGTGTTTTCTTTGCTTCTCTTCACTGTAGTTTTTCTCTAGGTAGGTAAGAAAACTGAGGAGGTGAGCCAGGCTGCCCTAGAAAGGAATGAGCAACGGCTACATTGCTACTATGGACATGGGACCTCCCATCTGCCGTATATTGTTTATCTGCTGGTGTGTGTTGTATATGACTGCATTCGTGCAGTTATGCACGATGACAGAAAGACTTCCCTTTAATACCACAGTTCCCATTCATAGTTTTTGTTTTCTTCTGGGGATTTAAAAACTAACATGTCATGTGAGAGAGACCATTACTAATAGTCATCTCACTGGAAATGTTACCCAGCCCTCTCATGCAGAATATAAGCTCCAAATGGGCAGGATTTGATCTACCTTTATTATTCTCAGGGAACAGAAGGGTGCAGTGCCATAACACAGTACAAACTGAACACACTTCGTTTTTAAATGAAGGAGCAGTCATCAATATTGTTCATGCAAAATGAATATAAGTGATAATCTTATTAAATCAAGAAATTTAATGGGAAGGCCTACAGAACAGCCTCCATCATTTTTAAGGTAAAGTTCCATCCAAAGATCTTTTTCTTTTTTAATGATGAACAACGAAAAGTCATTAAAAAAAAACCCAGAGGGGTTAAACTGCATGTCACATTATTTATAGGCATCACAAAATATCTTTTTTTTTAAAGGAAAAACCTAGATTCAAGCTTGCCCCTGTCTTGTCTTCTAGTTGGAAGGAAAACTATAGGTCCTTAAATTATTTCTGTTTCCTTCACATGCATATTTCAGAATCCTTAAGTAAAGGTACTATAGAGGAATGTGTTTTGAAACATTTAACTGGCTTTATAAAAGGTGTAATGTGTTGGGAGGTGACTAATCAGTGTTATTTCCAGCAAGGGAAATACAGGTTAAAACTGAACTGTTTCCTAGTCCCTGTGTAAGAATGGAGAATTTATGAACTGACAGGAAATTTCAGCATAAGAATCTCTTTTCTTCAGGAATCCCTTAGGGTTTTATCAAATGTGAATAAATACAGCCTTATTATCAGATAAATAATATTGTATCAAGTAATTCTTATTAACACATGAATGGTCACAGAAGTTTAATTTTCTTTGTCAAATCCCAGCATGAGATAGAAATCATAGCTGGTTATTATTATTTTCATTCAATAAAATTATTTCAGTAACAATAATACAGATGTAAATGGATAATTTTAAGATATGACTCGATGTAATAACATTAACTCATTTGGTTTGATTGCCCTCTTACCTAATGTTATCCAGCTAATGATCTGGTTAAAAAGAGGCAGTCCTTGTTTCTTGAGCAAACTATCATGGGTTGTATACACAACATACATGGAAAGCACAATGCTCAGCATCTGAAAGTAAATACAAAACACACCAGTAGAAGAGAATAAGAGAAGGTAGTGAACGACTAATTTATATATAAAAAGAATCCTTGGAAAATTGCTTGAACAACTGGAATCTAGCCCCAAAGCTACTGAAATTGGACCAGCTCACCGTCTCACAACCAAAGCTACAGGATAGAGCTCTGATAGTAAGCAAAGGCCCTCCTTTACAAGCACAAAATAAGGCATTTTACACTTTCACGAGCAGCCTGATAAACATGATCACACCATATCTATTTAGAAATACTCATTATTAATGTTGAAGATTTCTTAACTCGTGGAAATGCAGACAGTGCCATGTGGTTGGGTGTCTTCTACCTGTGGCTCTCACTCAGTCATATCCACTGACTCAACACATATTTGGGGTCTGAATGTTCACTTGGTACTGGGAACACGAGGAACACAATTTTCTTCAGGGAATATATATAAAAGTGGAGAACTGGTAAACTATGGTTTGTAGTCTGGTGGCCTGTTCCTAGAAAAACTGTTTTCTTGAAACTTAGTCACCTATGTGTAACCTACATTCATTCATTCATGTGTAGTCTACAGCTCCCCATACGCTACAGTGGTAGAGCTAAGAATTTACAAGACTCCATATGACCCACAGCTGAAAATATTTATAATCTGGCGCTCTAGGAAATTATTTGCTAACCCCTGAACTAATGGGTTATTTGCTATTTTTAAGGAATGACATAACTATGGCTGTAAATAAAGTAATATCTCCTAGAGAGCAGATTAGCAACCTCATCACCAACCCTTGAGGTACCTTTAATTTCTCTTATATTTTCAGTGAATTCAGAAAAAAAATTGAAAAAAGAATTTTAGAAAAAAAATTATTGATAAAGCTATGACACAATCCTAGGATCCTTTCAATTGTAAGACACATTCTCATGTCAGAGATTTAATATGTCAAAAGAGATTTATCCTGGAATCACCAAAAATATGCTATACAATAGAGCAATTAATTCAAATTAATAAAGTTAATGTAAAAAGAAATTTCATAACAGATTTACCAATTCAGGGGTATTTTCAGCAAAGACTATAAGAATTTTAATATACCTGCTCCTACAGAGTGGGATCCAGAAACATTCACTTCTGCCAAAGTAGTCATAATTATAGGTGAATTCTGTCAAAGCTACCTATGGGCTTTAGTGTAAAGCCAGTCGGTGTACCATTTAAAATGAAATATACATTCCTTTGTTTTGACAGAACATTTGACAAAATATTTCTTCTCATTTTATATGTTCTCTGTTGTTCTCCAAGAATAAAATAACATCTTTTAAGTGTTGTTATACTTTTATTTTAGAATGTTCTTGGCATTACTTTCTTCTATTACCCCAGCTTTGTTCGGAGGAAATTTTTTGAGAAGACTCCTATAAGTTTTCTTTTGTCAGTGTTCTCGATGTGTTCTTTTATTTTTTTGTTAAAAAAACAAACAAGTAGTTTCCATGCTCACAACTCTGTATTATCTCTACAGTTTAAAAACAAACAGACTGAAGCTATATTACTGAAAATCGCATCTAGTATGCAATGTTAACTGGGAACTGACCTTATTTTGAAACCTCAAGTTCAAAGTTCTTTTCACCACACCAAAGCCAGCAACCAAGGTGAAGTCTACTTTGCCTGGCACATCATCTCAAGTATTAAACTGGCTATCCTTTACCAAAGGAGGCTGTTTACAGCTCAGGTTTTTGGTCAATATGGATGCCTCTTATATCTCCCTAACCTTTGCTCTCTTGGCATCTTTGAGCTGCCTCCTGCTGACCTTTTGGCTATTTCATACCTCTTAGAGAATATATTTCCATGTAATATCTTAAACAGAGAACTTTCTTCTCAGCTGGCAGGCACTGAGCAATGTAAATATGATGGCATCTTAAGAACAGTATCATTAAATACAACCATAAGATCCGTTAGGTCTATCATTAGTATAACACAGTGTTGAAAACCTGTAACTGACCTGAAATAGATGTAACAGCAGCTCTTCATTTATAAAATGATCTTTTCTTTTTAAGAGAGATGTTACAACACACAGGGATAGCAGGAGAACCAGCAAGCCGGCACCCATTCTGTTTTAAAACACAATTCACAATTTTAATTTTTCTTAAGATAGTTACTGGAATACATATTATATAAACACGTCAGATGTTTACTCTAATCTAGACCCTATTAGTCATTTGGTTTTATCAAGATGAAGGAGCAAAATAGATATATTGGTATAACAGGAATAAAAATCACAGGACGAAGATGCAGTAGGGGACGCCTGGGTGGCTCAGATGGTTAAGCATCAACCTTTGGCTCAGGTCATGATCCCAGAGTCCTGGGATCGAGTCCTGCATTGGGCTCCTTGCTCAGTGGGGAGCCTGCTTCTCTCTCTGTCTGCCCCTCCCTCTGCTTGTGTTCTCTCACTCTGACAAATAAACAAATAAATAAAATCTTAAAAAAAGATGTAGTAGGGATGGGGTTATTTTTCATTTCTCACAATTTTTTAGTTATCTTTACCTTATTTCTTTACTTTGACTTTTTGAACTTCTAAATTTTTTAATCTGTTGATTATTTTGATTTTTTAAACTTTTATGCATACCAGCTACCATAACTCTTAGCCTGACTTGGATAAATTTACAGAAAACAACATAAAAAATAGTTATACAAACATATCATCATTATCTACAACATAAATTTTCTGACTATGAGCACTAATTCACCCAAAAAGGATCAACATTTCTATTCCCTACTATTGTTAGGAGGACAACATGTTTCTTCTAGCATTGATCTTGGTACTTTCCTCAGCTGCTCGGGGCTAAAGGAAGGGCAGGACGGGGATCACAAAGGTAGCATGCAGATGAGGCATCTGTACGGTAAAGAAACAACAAATTACACTTTTTTTTTTTTTTAAAGAGAGGGAGGAAGGAAGGTACGGAGGGGCAGAAGTAGAGGGAGAGAGAGAATATTCAGCAGGTCCCACTCCCAGTTTGGAGTCTGACATGGGGCTGGCTTGATCTCACAACCTGAGACCTGAACCTCAAGACCTGAGCTAAAATCAAGACTTGGATGCTTAACAGCCTGAGTCACCCAGTGCCCCGATAAATTACACTTTTGCAAGAACACCAGGTATGGTACGGTTCCCGAAGCTGAAGGAAACTGACACCAAGGAAATGATATACTAATATTAAGCTGTATTTCTTGCCTCCTAAAAATGAGTAACAGGACAACTGAAATAAGGTTAAGGACACAATATGGAAGCAGGCAATACAAAAACTAAGAGAAAAGGAGTCGGTTAAAGAGAAATAAGAAAGAGCAAAAAGCAGGGCTAAAAATGAATGCAAAGCAGGAATTCCTAGGAAAATATTTACCCATTTTTGTTTTTGTTTTGATTCTTTTAAGGGGAAAAAGTAGTTATACATTCAATATGGATTACCATTAAAACTTATGAAAATAGCCATCATGATCAAGATTCTTTGTTTGCTTTTCCTTTTAAAAAAATAATTTGGAGGGCGCCTGGATGGTTCAGTGGGTTAAAGCCTCTGCCTTCGGCTCAGGTCATGATCTCAGGGTCTTGGGATGGAGCCCCACATCCAGCTCTCTGCTCAGCAGGGAGCCTGCTTCCTCCTCTCTCTCTCTGCCTGCCTCTCTGCCTACTTGTGATCTCTGTCTGTCAAATAAATAATAAATAAAATCTTAAAAAAAATAATTTGGTATTTTAATTCACTGGCAATTATGTTTTTATTTTAGAGACTTAAGTAAGAGTTAATGATATTTTTTATATTCTATTTTTCCTATAATTTTATCCTTAAATGTTTCACATATCTGTCTTGGTAAGTTTCTAAAGAAGGGAGGTGATGTGAAAGATCAAATGGTGAGTAGAAATTTCTCTATGAACCAGGAGTCAAAATAAAGAAGTTGCAAATATAGCTACTAAAATACCAGCACAAACTTAAATCACTGAGGAATTTAAATTAAGAAGCATAGAGGGGAAAAAACATAATTTTTAAAAATACAAATTAGATTTCTCATGTTTTAACACATTTGCATCTTGAAATCATCTTTAGCAAAATATGCAAGTGGCAAATTTCTATGGAGACCATTTATATAATCTCTTCTCCTTTTAGTATATAAATTCTGCTCAACTATGCCAACACTGCTTGAGTAGGACAGAAAGGCAGACTGACCAAAGTGGGGAAAGGGGCTTTATAAAGACAATAGGAGAGCTCACATAGAAATACAAAACAAGAAATAAATGAAAATATTTGAGTTCATCTTCTTACATACTATTATAGTTTATGACAGATACAAAATGTTTTTACTTAGTAACACTAATTAGTAACACTAATAAATTATGGCTTAGAAGTATGGTCTTAGAATTCAATACAATTATTTTGGGCTCTACTAATAAACGGATGAAAATGAGATAAATGTGTTCACTGATAAATAACAACCAAAAATTAACATATACTTTAAAAAAATATCATTTAAAAAATATCATTCCTTCAGCTAAAAAAGATCTACTCTCATCAATTAAAGATTAGGTTAAAATGTTAAGAAAGTTGCTTATACAGAATTCAAAACAAAGTAGTAAAGATGATTGCATGATTAGAAAATGAAAGGAAATGTTACATGAAATACAGATCATTTAGCTTGTCAAGCACACACAGGCACACACACATACACACACAGCCAGTGGATTTCTTGATAATAATTTAAAAGTAAAGTCAAAAGCAAAGGTAATCAGTTATTTTAGAGATGTATTTGGGATATACTGAGAAGAAATAAATGTGATAGCAGCATGCAGAATTGGGTAAGGTATACAGAATTTTCTAACAGTTTAAGTGGTTAGATATGGTAAAGTTGTCAAGGTACAGAGCTTCCTACCCTAGGGATCATTACATGCGGATTAGAATAGGAGACAATTTCATTATTTAAGACATGTAAAGTGTGGACATGCTCAAAGGCAAATATGAAGACTGCATCAATGGCTTATAGATATTTTCATTTTTGGCAAACAGAAACATTTTTTCATATGAAACCTTTTATTGATTCCTCAATATACAAAAGCTTCTAGACTTTTTTTTTTAAATTTGGCATTTTAAACTATCAGTGTTTGGTCCAATTTCACTTTTTTGAAGGCCCAGAAGCATCTCCAAGGAGCTTTAATGCTCCCCAGAGCCTGAGCCAAAATCTCTAATTGTTTGATATTAGTATTTTAACTTTTATTCATTAGTTTATTTTGAAACTCATGACCAAGATTAGGTTCAGATTTCATGGTGTGGATTGAGAAAAACAATTATGTTGAAAAAGATAATAAGTTAAAATATGTCCATACACTAGAAAGATATCTGGCTTTCGTCCTACAACAGGCATCAGTGGGAACACTGCCAGGAGCAAAGAGAAGAAAATCCAACTCAGTGAGATGCTCTAAAATAAATAAAAAAGTTATCTTTAGACAAGTATGGTAAAGAAAACTGTCTTTAGTATTTCACAGGCTATACGGCTGTGAAGACTACATGCAAAACCTTAGAGCTGTTTAAACTGTAAAACAGTTCCTCTGGGGGGCGGATGTGTCATGTGATAGGTACTGTATTAGGTATAATATGAGCATTATCTGATTACCTTCCCAGAGTAACCTCATAAGGTAGGTTATATTACTCACAATATTTCAGATGAGGAAACAGAGTTCAGAGATGTTAAAGTATCAGTGGTACCAGGTCTATGACCAGCAAATGAAACAGCCAGGATTTAAACCTGGATCATATTTCACAGCAAGGGCTTCAATCAACTTATAGGACACCATATACTGATGGCATCTAAAGGAAAGCTGGCCTGCAATCGTAATCAAGTGATTGAGCTCAGGAGGGAAGGAAGTAGAAATACTTTTGCAATTAGATTAAGATAAAAAATTATCAATCAACCCCTTAGAGAATCTTCTAAGTTCTCATTGGGTGGAAAGAAGATATTTCTATCCTCCTATTACCTCCATCAAAAAAGTATCAAAGTGGAAACATGAGCCAATTCTCAGGGATGGGGGAAAGGTGACTCCTTTGACTTGAGTTCCGAGCACTGCCTCCTAAGCCGCTGCACTGCTCTAGATAATACCATCCTTTAGATATTTGAGGCTAATGGAATCTAGGAAGCAATTTAGAGAAGGACATACCAGTTCTGCCTCAGAGTATTTCATCATCGCATGACCAATTCATTTTGATATGAAAGTCTATGTGAATCACTTACAGGTAACCTCGGTCCTTCTGTCAAAAGGACCAGGCTCTTTATGTAAGGACACGTTCTACCCTTTTCTCTAAAAATGAACAATTCCCTGAGTTAAACACATATCAAAACAAAGTAGCGACTCATCTGTCCGATGTCAAAACAAGTACTTGTACCTTTGCTCGAGTCCGTAGCTGAGTGATAAATGGCCAACATGCGAAAGCTACAAGTCCAGCGGTGAGCGTGTAGCGGTAGAAAAAACTGAGAACCTAGCAATGCATTCCAAAGAAAAATGAAAAATGAGGTCATTTAAAAGGAGTTACATATGTATGAAAGAGATCTGAAAATGCTGTAATGCAGTAAATTACTCACTAATACTTCAATTCCCAGGGTAAAGATGAACAGGTAGGCAACCAACTGACTTGGAGGAAAGGTCAACAGGGATAAGACAAAGTCTTGAATGACTTGAAACCTGTTTGACAAGATTATTTACAAAAAGATTATTTATACTATATAGTGAACAAAACTTTAGGTTATGTATGATAAAAAATAAAAACTGGGCAAACCTAGAAATCAGGGACTGACTTTTCAATTCATAGGTTATTCAAAAACTAATATAATCTCTAACAGATTTCTCTCAATGGCTTCTTCACTTAAGTCATTTTTTTGAAAGCTAGAAGTATTTTGGAAAAAGTGTAATTTCTGAATTTGACAATGATCACAAAAATTTGTTTTAAAAATAAACATTAGGGGTGCCTGGGTGGCTCGGTTGTTAAGTGTCTGCCTTTGGCTCAGGTCATGATCCCAGGGTCCTGGGATCGAGCCCCGCATCGGGCTCCTTGCTCAGCAGGAAGCCTGCTTCTTCCTCTCCCACTCTTCCTGCTTATGTTCCCTCTCTCTCCCTGTGTCTCTCTCTGTCAAATAAATAAATAAAAACCTTTAAATAAAAAATAAAAATAATAATAAACATTAATGGTAAATAAATGTTTGGTCTTAGGCTATACATGAGTACATACAATTATAGATATATGATCAAAAATAAAAGACAATGAACCCAAATGGACAAAAACTGGAAAAATTTTTAAATTCACCAAGGCTAATCTTATACTGAAATCTCAAATATCTTAATAAAATGAGCATAGGTTTTCCTAATCTAGGTAGAAAAAATATTTTTTTTTTAAGATTTTATTTATTTATTTGTCAGAGAGAGAGAGAGAGAAGTGAGCACTGGCAAACGGAGGCAGAGGGAGAAGCAGGCTCCCTGCCGAGCAAGGAGCCCGATGTGGGACCAGATCCCAGGACGATGGGATCATGACCTGAGCCGAAGGCAGCTGCTTAACCAACTGAGTCACCCAGGCGTCCCTAGGTAGAGAAAATCTTAATTGCACTTTTTCTCTGAACTAAATAACCTTTTCCAAACCCAATTTAAGATGCTGCTAATTATACACTCATTGTAATTAAATGTGAATCCATAACTGTTAAAAATGTATTACATACTTGAGTACTTTACATTTTATCACTGGAAAATTTTTTTTAGCATTTGTAGTGATTAAGTAAGTAATTATAAACGGTCAGTATCATTTAGTTTATGATCTTTTTCTGACTGAAAACAATGGCCACATAATGTTATCAAAACTACTAAGTAAATACAACACCAGTCCAAAGGAGAATGCTTCTTTTGTTTTCAACAGTGAATAAGCATAGGAAAACAAGAGATGATTC
This sequence comes from Mellivora capensis, assembly GCA_004024625.1. Taxonomy (NCBI): domain Eukaryota; kingdom Metazoa; phylum Chordata; class Mammalia; order Carnivora; family Mustelidae; genus Mellivora; species Mellivora capensis. The sequence goes on from PISX010009577.1 coordinate 56,728, forward strand.
TGTAAATCATTTAGAAGATCTTATAAGAAAAGTGAATTTTTGTTTTATTTTCTATATAACCTATCAAAAAGATAAAGATAGAACACAACATTCTTTCAAAATCACCTTTCCTCTTAAAGTTTAAATATATACGTCATCTTCATAATGAAGACATTTAATAATTCAGGAGAGGTTCTGTAGTAGAATAGAATTTTCTGCAAGGATAAAACTTTCATTCTAAAAATTTTTAAACCAGGGGGCGCCTGGGTGGCTCAGTTAAGCCGCTGCCTTTGGCTCAAGTCATGGTCTTAGGGTCTGGGATCGAGCCCCGCATCGGGCTCTCTGCTCAATGGGGAGCCTGCTTTCCCCTCTCTCTGCCTGCCTCTCTGCCTAATTATGATCACTCTCTCTCCGTAGAATAAATAAATAAACTCTTTAAAAAATAAATAGTAAACAAAAATTTTAAACCGGAGTAAATAACACAAGAAAAAAATCTGATTTAAGTATATATATATGTAGCAATCCTAGTCCTTTCAATGGAGAAGCAACACTACGTCCTTTTGTTAGTGTCTTTTTGTCTTACACTTTTAAATGTTTAAAATATTAAACATTTTAATATTAATTTTCATTTTTGATATTTTAATATGTTAATATTTTAAAATACTTAATGTTTTTAAAGGATAGGAAATGTGGTCAAAGCTGGAGTTAACAAAAATTAGAATAAAAATACACATTGTGTCTTGACAAACATGTTGGCCAACCCTGAAAATACCCTTTCTAAGTCTTGGCTCTTTCTCCCTGGTGTGCTCTTGGGGTCTGGTTTTCTCAGAGGATGTTCAAATTCTAGGTTTAAATTCTAGGTTACTGGTGCAAATATAGAGGTCAACATAATGTGCAACATGACCCTCACTGCCTATGAACGTGAACCAGCCCAATATTTGGGTGGTTTTATTTTAAAGTGCTTAAAACTCGCCTGAGAGCTCTACCTCTGGTGTCTTCTCTAATGGTAAGTAAGTACCCTTCTTACTTCCAGGTTGTAAGGAGGCGCTTAAAGGAAGAAACCATGGCCCATGTGAATAATATCTACCACTCTCTGCAGGTATACATTACAGGCCTGGATTTAATTACAAAGTTCCATTTATCTAGGTTGACATGATAGCTACAAAAAGAAGGGGGAAAATATGTGGAAAGAAAACATGTACATTTCCTTGTGAAACATGAAGATACGCCGGGATCTCAGATGGTGAGACAAATTCAAAATAGAAGTTATTTCTGGCAAAGTACCATCAATATTAATTACCCTATTTGTCGTCCAGATTTTTCTTATTTATAAAGGATACAAAAAGAGGGGACAAGGTCAATAGTACCTCAGGGCAATAAAGATGAAGTCAAAAGGGAAAGGCAAAACAAACATGATGTTTATATGCAACATTTGTGCTGCTATAAATGAAGTGAGAAGGCTCAGAGATTGGAGGGTATTATAAATATCTTTGATGATTTATGCCATAGAAATCTCATGCACTTTAAATACAAATTAAACTGTCAATGAAGTGTAAAATAAGACAGTAAGGTGTGTTACTTACTCTCTCAGCACAGCATACCATATGGGGATGGGCAACAAACAATATATGTAGTAAGTCCAGGGACAGTCTTGGATCAGCAGGAAAAATGCTACTAAAACACCAATAGCTATAAAACTACATGCCAGGAGGTGGCTTGGTTTCTGAAAATCAAACAGAACATTAAAACACTTCTAAATTCATATTAATTGATAGGTTTTTAAAACCATACCACTACCTGATTAATTGAAGAACTGCATTAAAAAATTTTTTGTCGGGGTGCTTGGATGGCTCAGTGGGTTAAAGCCTCTGCTTTCGGCTCAGGTCATGATCCCAGGGTCCTGGGATCGAGCCCCATTTCGGGCTCTCTGCTCCGCGGAGAGCCTGCTTCCTCCTCTCTCTCCCTGCTTGCCTACTTGTAATCTCTGTCTGTCAAATAAATAAATAAAACCTTAAAAAAAATTTTTTTTTTTGTCATTGGAGAAGTATCATTACAGAGAAAAAAGTTGGATATCCTGGCATTGCTGTAATTTAAAGGTAATCATGTTCCTCTAGTTTGTTTGCAAGTAACTTGTTTGGAACTCTGAACATATTTCTCTTTAGTAACAATCTTAAAAATGTTGACTGAGCCCCTGACCAGCTTACAGAAGCCCATTTAATGCACAATAAACTGTGGGACTTAATCTTCCTTTGGAACAATGCTTCTGTCTATTCAAACTCCAACTTGACATGCTGCCCACGCTCCTCTCCCCACTGCCCAACCACAGTGTGTTCATTCAGTCATATCTTCTCTTCCCAACCACCTGCCAGACAAGAAAGGAGTTCCTCAATGTAAGCCACCTGTGATGGCCTCCAAGGGCCAGGCGGGCCCGTGGGTGCTCTGGGCCAGGAGTAATGAAGCAAGCTTTAGGGACAGACATTCCAGTGACTGGAAAAAGAATGCATCTACGGAAAGCTGGGATGGTAATAACAGCACCAGAGGAAAAAACCAGGAATGGAGGGGTAATAGGGCATTGTCTTTTGTCTGTCCCTTGTTTTGTCTCTGTTTTCCTCTTGCTTTGCTAGCCAAAGCTAAGTAAGGTGAGAATTAAGAATTACTTAGTGGAGTAGAGGAATTGCAGAGGAGGGAGACAAAGAGATTTTTTTCCTCCTTATAATTCCTCCTTACTGGCATAAAATGTCACCGGAAAGGAAGTAAGAAATAAGGATAAACTAGGACATTGTTGTGAAAAGGAAGGTGAAACACCAGCAATGTGATTAAGAGTTTAGAACTACACAGATCAGAACTCAAAATCTGGCTCAGTTACTTGTTCTATGTACAACCACATACAACCATGAGCAAAGTATAAAACTGTAGTGAGACTTAATTTTATCCCATTTATAAAATGAGAATAATAATTCCATATCTACTTATCATGGTTGATAATGTTTAGGTTATGCAGAGCTTACCAAATGTCTGGAATGTCATTAATGCCTAGTAAATAACCATTGCTTTTATTACTTTCATTTTTACTCTCTCATCCCCTACTTCTTTGTGTTAGTCCCAAAAGTCCCAAAAGGTTACAGAAACGTGTAAGTGAGTAACAGCACTGGAGATGTGCGAGACAGCAAGGGAGGTCCCGCAGCAAGGCGCACATCTCCAAGACAAGTGGGTGGCTGGAGTCTACAAGCTGAAGGTGGCCAAGGCATGTATTCATTTTAAGAGGTTTCACATCATTTTGAGAATAGTAAAACAATAACAAAAGAAGTTGAAAAGAGTATTTTTTAAAAATTCCAGGGATTTTTTGGAGTCAGTATAATATGGTGTAATAATCTAACCCTTTGATACCTAAAATAGACATTACCAATGACATCTGCTTATAGGAAACGAAGTCATGAAGAATTCAGTTCAGCTGAAGCAGAGATTGAAAGGCTTTTTAATAATAAGAGTGGGGGACATTTTCTCCTTTATCATTGACTCCCCACTGCCCCCCGCCCCTCAAGACACACCTGATGGTAATGAGCCACGTGGGGGCATTAGGACCAGTCCTTTGTCCAGCAAACACTTACTAAGCTGCACTCTCTATGCTGTGCTCCGTGCTAGGTGCTGGCCTTCAAGGGCTTTGAACCATACAGGTCGAGATGGAATCATGAGACTTGGTTTAAGGGATCAATATTTGGGGATGTTTATTAGGTAATAGGAAAATAAAGGCAAGCATATGGCAAGATACGGATATTTAGTTCTAAAGCAAGTAACACTTGAACTGGCAAAAAAGCAGAGGAGATGAGTGTCTAGAAGCTACCTGCAGAATACAGCGAAGAGGGGCTGTAGCAAATCACATTTAAAGAAAAGAAGATATCCACTGCCTGTAATGGTGATAAATTAAAAACGACTTGTTTAATTTGGATGACACTATCATGGAGAAGGGACATAAATTTTGGAGTCAGACCTAAATGTAATTCCAATGCTGTCTTCATAGTTGCCCATCCCTTTGACTAACCCATTTAGTCTAAAGCCCTGTTTCCTCAGCTGGCAATGAGCACAGCATCTGTTGCAAGCCCATGGCTCCCTCCCCCAAAGGCCCTCTACACTCAGCCTATCAGTGACTTGCCGCTCTTGCAAGAGGCCATGATGCTACCTCCCTCCTCAGCTGGCCCATGCTGCTCTCTCTGTGTGTCCTCTTCCCTTTTTCTACTGAGCTATCCTATTCACCCTTTAAGACTTAACTTTGGGGGCACCTGCGTGGCTCAGTTTTTAAGCATCTGCCTTTGGCTTAGGTCATGATCGAGGGCCCTGGGATCAAGCCCCACATTGGGCTCTCTGCTCTCTCTCTGGGGAGTCTGCTTCTCCCTTTCCCTTTGTCCCCCACCCCCTCTGCTTGTGCTCTCGCTCGCTCTCTCAAATAAATAAATAAAAACTTTCAAAAAAAAAAAAAAAAAAAAAGACTTCACTTTGGCAACAACGTCCCCTGCGAAGCCTCCCTACACCCCACTGCAGGCACCGAAGTCTAACACATGCACAGCTGGGCTTCGTCTGACCTGCTAGCTGCTCTCCAGGCCTGCCTTCAGTTAAGGCTAGGGACCACTGGCATTTTATTCTTCCTTCAAAACTGTCAAGACTGCATCTCTTCACTAGGTTATAAACTCTCACCAGAGAGGAATCAGAACGTTTTTGCAAACAAAATGAAAGCGTTCAAAACACTTTTCATAACCTCAACGGTAACGGTCAGTTTTGTGTCAGCTTGGCTAGGCGACCGTCCCCAGTTCTCCAAATAGTGATCTAGGTGTTGCTGTTAACGTATCTTGTGGATGTGATTAAAGTCCATAAATCAGCTGAGTTTAAGTAAGGGAGATTATCCTCTGCGATTGGGGTGGGCCTGCTTCAATCAGCTGAAAAGCTTTAAGAGCACAGTGGTGGCTTCCCTATAGAAAAAGTGTAACTAGTGAGTATGGCTTCGGCTCCTGCCCGCCAGCCCCAGCCTGCCCCTCCTGAGGGCCTGACCTATGGACTTAGGACTCACCTAACTGCCCCCACAATCACATAAGCCAATTCCTTACACAAAATCTCCTAATACATAGATCCCACTGGTTCTTTCACTCTGGTTTAATGCTAACGAATGCACAAACTCCTCTGTAATGGTTTAAAATCTAGAGTCCATCCTTTGGGGCCTTGGATTATTTCAGTCTAATCTAAACTGTTTGTATGATCTTTCATTAGTTCTTCTTGAACCAACCTTCCACATTCTCCCCAAACTGAACTATTTATTTTGAAAGCAGTATGAAAGAGCCTGAATTTAAGTATCAGAAAATATTAGTTATTTCATACCCGTGTGTCCTTGAAGAAAACACATATCTCTCTGAGCCTAAATTCCCCCATCTGTATTTATGAGAATCACAACCACCAAATTTAGAGTAGTATTAAGCTTAATTGAATAACACATGTAAAGCACCCAGGACAGTCCTGGGATAGTGGGGCTCAATAAATATTCCTTATTATCCCGGCATAATTATACATTTTCCCAACTCTGCCTCTGTTTATAACATTCAATTTGCTTCGATTCTCATCTGCTCCCTATAGTTGTTCCATTTCCACCAGGACTTACATTTTCCTGTTATCATCACCCTCGCTAAAGTGAGCTCCCCTCTTTTAAAATACGATGGTCTTTGTATCACAAACAATGTATACTGAAGTTGTTAAATGTTAAAAACTGCCTTTTCCAATGTCGTGTAGTATAGCGACCTACATCTGACAAGGTGATTATGTGTGTACATCTCTTACCTACTTTACTTAATTCCAGGCTCCTTGAGGGCAGAATCTGGATTTTATATTTTTTTGGACAGACTAGGCAGTAGCTCGCATAATACTGTACACTCAATTAAACATTCACTGCCTTCTCAGATGAATGAATACAGGAGAACTATCAGCCATGAAACTGTGTTGATTCATCAATCTAAAGACTTCATATCTTTTCTCAACTATTCTCCGAATACCAAGATAAACATGAAAAAGCAGTGTCTGGCCCAAGACTGTTTTGAATTCAAATCTCAATTCCTCCACATCCTAGCTCAGTGGCCTTTTGCAAAATACTTAAACAGCTTTGGTTTCCTCCTCTGTAAAACAAAATGATAAGGCCTACTTCTAGCACTGTTAAGTTTACAATGACAAAGTCCAAGTACCCAGCAGAATGCCATTGCTAAAACACGGCTGGTTCTGTTTCTTTTGGTACCATGTCAAAAATTATTCTGGTCCTCGTCCATGTTACATACATTCAAATAATGAAAATTACTTGAGGAAAATGTTAAGATGCACTAAAGCACTATAAAAAACTGGAATTAACACTACTGTTCTTCCTTCCCTCATTATAGAAAAATGAAACATAAAATTGGAAAAAGTTACTACTGGAAATGTTTGCAGACTGTTAGTATCAATAATATATCATTCAGGTATATTACTTTATAGAGGATTTGGACACAGTAATAAGCATTAGAATGAAGTAAAGGAAATGGAAATGGCATATTCTCCCTAATAAATGATAATTGGCAATATATTTCAAAAGAGTATAGTGTTTTAATGTAGTAAAACCATCTATGTGCTTTTATATTTACTCAGTTATATGAAGTACTATTAAAGCTTTTTGGTTTTTTTTCATTGAATACACTAAATTAGGGACTAATTCTTAAAATGAGGATAAATAGAAAGTTCTGAGAATTTGCATTAAGAATTTCAGAAAGTTGCAAGAAGGTAAGAATAGTTCCAGAAAAGCTCATATATTATTTTTAAAGGGTCATTTTTAGTAAGTGATTTTATTGCTTTCTAGCTTCTAAACTTTTGATAGCAGGTAAAATTAAATATATTGCTTTGAAGTAGTTTTCTGACCACCTGTACTAGAAAGATATGGGATACTTATAACATGCTAAATAATTATTAAAAGGAATAGAAAATCAACAGTTAATGCCATAGAAGGATTTAAATTGTAAGTTATCTTTATAGCCCTCTTAAGTTATAGGGCCATTATTATTAATATTCCCTTTCCCAAATCAGAGAAATAAAGATAACTGAGAAAAAAAAAAAAAAGACTTGAAACGACAAAAGCCAATGAAAGGTAAGAGCTTAGTATGACTTGCACATCGTATGAACTCGTAACAGCTGATTTGATTCAATTTCTTTCCCCGGTCCTAGTGATTTTACACCATTATCTGAATCTTCATTATATATTTGGAACATACCTTAACTTCTTTGCTGACACCTCTAGTAAGGTTGGAATGAGACTTGATGATCAACAAAGAAGCATAAGACGTCCATCCCACAAAACCAAGAACAACATTGATACCCAAGAAGAATCTGTCATAAGTATGGTAATAGGACAAGCCTTTCAGTGCAAGATGAATCAGCTCCTTGCAAAGGGAGACCTATGGAGAAAGGAAAACATAACTTGCCACATGGGAAGAACCAGAAAACCCAAGTTTTAAAGGCAGGAAAATTGTTAAAATTAGAGTGTATAACTGTAAGTGATGGATCAAGAACAGATTTTAATTACTCAGGATCTTCTTGCAAAGTAAAAGAAAAATTCCTGAATAGAATGATTTTGAATCTTGATAAGGAAGGGCATTTTCAGTGTAAACAATGATTTGTGTAGTGATTTAAAATGATTCACTCTGTGGAAATATCTACAGGTGACACACATACAAAAGAAAGAAATGAAGTCTAATACTGATCCCAAATAGCAGAGATATCCACATTTGTGTCATGTTTTATTTTCTCATACCAGATTACCCATGTCAGTTATAAAGCATCGTTAAAACATAAAAACAATAGCTCGCTGTTTTAAAACCATAACAAAAATGAGCATTAGAAATGCATGGTATTTTGCTTAGGCAATCTGAGAAACTGAAAATAGAACTCTCTCCTTCTTTAAAATTATGACCATTTAATAAAAAGAAAATTAATGGAAAACATAGTGGGGTAGTGGTTGAGATCTGAAGCTTCAGTATGAATCATTAGACTTCTGATAGTGGATAGATAATGTCAAATGTAATAAACATATGCCATGTTCTGAAACGTTATGCACTTAAGTAGGGTTACAGAAAATTGGAATATACTTTCTCATTAAAGAAAATGGCAACTGTTCATTTTTAATGCTAACCTAAAGAAGTTTACCTCTGATAATATTTGAAATAACAGAAGCATTCCATGGCTAAAGCAGCTACTTAGAAAATTCAATCCTTCCTTAATGGTTTAGGAAAGCTCCCTGGCCTGCCCACTTTGCTCTCCATCATGTACCTTGCCCCTCCCCATACCCAAAATGACGACTAGCTATTTATAGAGACAAGGTCTGAATACTTACTGCTTCATCATACTGTCTCTGTTTTATATATGATCTTGCTTTTCTTAAAATGTTTAGCTGTTTAGATTCAGAAAGCAACCTACAAAAGAAAAGGTTAGGTTTAAAATGTTTCCTCGTTTCAGTGATATATTTTTTTCTTAACTGAAAAATAAAAGGACGGTGATGGTTGAGAAAATAAAGAAATGAAACAAAACAAAACAAGAAAAGAAAGAAACCAAAAGCTAATTGTATTATTGCTCATTATCTGAACTCTCCCCAAAAATAGCTTTGGTTAAACTTCGTTTTCCTGACTCCAAGTTTCGACTCCACACCACACTTAAAGGAGAGTCATATGATCCATCATTTTGGAGAACTGGAATACTCTAGATAACAAAGAAATTCTGACTAAATCAATGTAATTAATGGAACAGCAAATTAGTGGCGTGGTTTCACCGCTCAGCAGTCCTGTGCTCATCTGCACACAACAGACGAGGCAGATCCATTATGGCTCTCTGTTCCCTGGAGCTACACAGGGCCTGAGAATTGTCAGAAACTCCAAGCAGTCCAAACCAACAATGAAAGTTAGAAAATAATTTGAATCTCCTTGCCATTCTTATACTACACCATATACGTTTTCTGTTCCCTTACCTTTCGTTTCTCTTTATGTCATTTCCTTGTCCTTATTTTCACCACATAACATTTCTTAAACCTGCTTGTGTGTACAAAGATTTTTGTTATATTCTTTATTCTTTTCAGCACATTTGAAGAGGGATATATATGAAAGTTGTATGAGAAACTGCAACTTTGCCTCCAGGGAAAAAGATTAAGACTAGAACTCAGGAGCGGTAACATTTTATGATGGCTTATATAATTTTCATTGTGTGTATACATTACTTTTTCATTCATATTTTACTAATGAGCTTTTATTTTTTAAGAAAATAATTAAAACATTAAAGTTTAAGCACAGTTTCTAGCTATGATGGAAAAGCTTGCATATATCAATGCTCCCACCAGGAACAACTAGAAAGCCTGATAAAATAAAATTAAAAATCACTTTGAAGGTGCTGGAGAGCTGCTGAGACCATCAAGAACTGAAGAGTTCAGATCCTAGAGAGAAGCAAACCAGAGAAGTAGACCAGCATTCTACGAAGTGTAACCTTTAGAGCATCTGCCATACTTATTTTGGGCAAAAGGCTGAGAACTTGGGCATATAGCTGACACCAAGAGGTAGAGAATCCAATAGAGCCTTTGGCAATCCTATAAGGCTGCAGAGATAAAACATAAAATCTGTGGCTGCTAATGCAGCCAGGACTTGAGGAGACAAATAAGAGAGTAAAATACTATTTTCATTCTGGATTAAAAAAAAAAACCCACAAATAAAAAGCTATCTGGAATTTACTTAAACTAATTTAATACAGATCCTGAGGTGAAGTCTTAAGGAAATTTTATAAGTGACAACTTCTCTTCTACTCTATGTGGAGAATTCAGGTAAAGAAACAAAGGCCACATCCTGGTGAGAAGTGGAATGAGCTGGGCATCCAGCAAATTCTTCAGCTGTGCAGGACAACAGAACAAGAAGCTCTGAAGAAAGCCCCTGAAAGAAAGGACAGAAGTTTTGGCAGTGTCAGGATATAGAAGAGACAAAAACTGGTGTTCAGGAGCCACTAAGGAAGGGCTCTGGATAACAAACGCCTTCCACGGAGATCCCTGGGAGGCTACACTCTAAGGGCAGGCACAGACCAGAGGTGAGGGAAGACGACAGGTGCAACACAGCCTCGAGGCAGCTGCCACTCTGGGCCTGTCAGAAAATAAGATGAAACCTCTCTGGAGAATGAGATAATCCAGACCTTCCAAAACTTTGGAAGCTGGAACTATACAATGATAAGCATTCTTCTAAAAATCACCAGACTCAACAACAGGGCTGAATGAAAAAAGACAGCACAAGTACACTCACAAGTCATGTGCCTATTGGTGGTGGTATCAGGTCCACCTGAAAATAACTGTGGTTAATACATTCAATAATAAAAAGCAAGATAGAAAACTGCACCGAAGAACTGGAATCTATTTTTAAAATGAATTAAAATGAAAGGGGCGCCTGGGTGGCTCAGTGGGTTAAGCCTCTGCTTTTGGCTCAGCTCATGATCTCACGGTCCTGGGATCGAGCCCCGCATCGGGCTCTCTGCTCAGCGGGGAGCCTGCTTCCCCCTCTCTCTCTGCCTGCCTCTCAGCCTGCTTGTGACCTGTCAAATAAATAAATAAAATCTTAAAAAAAAATTGAATTGATGGGACTCCTGGGTGGCTCAGTTGGTTGGGCGGCTGCCTTCGGCTCAGGTCATGATCCCAGCGTCCTGGGATCGAGTCCCACATCAGGCTCCTTGCTCGGCAGAGAGCCTGCTTCTCTCTCTGCCTCTGCCTGCCACTCTGCCTGTGCTTGCTCGCTCGCTCTCTCCCTCTCTCTCTGACAAATAAATAAATTTAAAAAGAAAATTTTTTTTAAAAAAGTTACTTTTTTTTAAAAGAAGAATTTCAAGGGGCGCCTGGGTGGCTCAGTGGGTTAAAGCCTCTGCCTTTGGCTCGGGTCATGGTCCCAGGGTCCTGGGATTGAGCCCCACATAGGGCTCTCTGCTCTTCAGGAAGCCTGCTTCCCCTCCTCTCTCTGCCTGCCTCTCTGCCTACTTGTGATCTCTGTCTGTCAAATAAATAAAAATATTTTAAAAAAAAGAAGAATTTCAATTGTGAAAGAGAAAATTGCATTTCTAATAAATAATTAGTAAGCCAGATGGGTGAAGTGGTAGAAAGAGTCCCATTAAAATCAGTATTTAAATTTGGTCTAAGAGAGGAATTTTAATCCACATCGGCCAAAAGAAACAAACTATTAAAAAGAACCAAAACAGCTTTTGCCATTTTGGTAGAAAACATATCAAAATATTTTGTTAGTTTGACTGTCCCGAGTTTATATAGTGACTTTTAAGTAAAAGAGAACAGCTGTTTTTACTTCTGTTGGCAAGGTATAATATTTCTTTCCCCTTTCATTTTCTTCTGAAATACTCCTTAAGAGACCTTTCTTGTTTATTTCTCATTTCAAGTAATTGTTTTCCTTTAAAGTTATTCTGACCTTACTCTGTCCTCGATAGTCTACAGTTTTCAAATACAAGGTGCATTTCCTCCTTTTAAGGTACTTTGATGTAGTCAAAACTTTTATGCCTCTCCTAGTCATGTAGCGCCACCTGCTGGTCATCCCTTGGCATAGCATGAGGTTTGAGTTTCAAGTTGTACTTGTCAGGTTATTTCATGACATTTTTTCTCTACAGGTCTTTAAGATACAAAAGATAATATTTTTAAAGAACTTTAAAAATTTTAAAAGAATAAGATAATATAGGATATCCAATTACCAACTGGATCCACTGGACTCTTACAAGTGTAAGATATGTTAAAGGATCTTAGCAATTCATTTTTCTCACATCTTAAAATGTTTGCTATTTCATTACCCCAGGAATTATTACATTATCTGTAAATTATTCATGCTAGACAAGACTAATTAAACTAAAATCTAGTGATGCTGGTGAAATTGATGTTAAGTAAAATCTCAAAACTATGACTTCAGATGTCAACATCCTAGATAAATTTTCTCAAACTTAAGAACTGATGAGTGAGTCATATATTTCTAAGAAGAAAAATGAAATATGTTACTTATTCAAGAGGGAAGGGCTTCACTGAACAACTGTTTGCAACAAAAACTTGAACTGTTTTGCAAAAAGGATCTGTGACAACTGTATTCTTTCATCTAGTATGATGTTTATATGCCAACATTTACTTGATACAGTTTCTGAGTGGATAATGCTAATATTAAGTGTATACATAAAGGTGACTGGAAGAAAACAGATGGTGTAAACATGAGTAAATTCACTGGATTAGAGAAAAATAGAGAGTCCCCTGTACTCAGACAGTAAGTAGCAATAACTGTTTTTCCTGGTATACTGAACATATGTAATAAAAAAAAAATACTACTCACAACAAATAAATTAGGCAGGAATAAAACAATGAAAAATGTGTATTATGGGGAAAACTATAAAATTTTACTTAAGGACATAACGGAGGATATAAATAAGTAAATGTTGGGTAGTAATACTTTATATTGTAGAAATGTCAATCCTCACCAAATTACTTCCTAAATATAATAACCAAAGAATTTTTCTAATAACTCAAGACACTGATTCTAATATTTATATGGAAGAATACATTTCTTTACTGATGCCCATTATTTTTATGATCTCATTTGATCATTTGTGCTGGTGATTAAAATACCTTATTTTGTTCTTTTTAAAAATATGTGCTTTATCAAAGTACTATAGGCACATAATTAAGAAAAAAAAATGAACAGTACAGAGACATAAGACAGCCAACAAATCCCTGTCCCACCCTTCTCATCTCTCAGTTCCCCAACCCAGAGACAAAAACTTTTACACCTATCTTTGTTATTCTGGTAGTCACCTCCATGTTTCTTAATAATATGCTTTTATTGCCATTTCTTGACTAGACGACCTGAGGCATTTTCTGTGGACTCCTCACTGACTCTGCCTGTTCCCGCTATCTCCTCCCCACCTATACGGTTATATTACTATCTTTATGTCATCTGTTGGCTACATTGGTCACTTTATTTGCTAAAAGATTTTATTTACTTATTTGAGAGAGTGAGAGAGAGATTACAAGCAGGGGGAATGAGAGGGAAAGGGAGCAGCAGGCTCCCACCGAGCAGGGAGCCCAATGTGGGGCTCAATCCCAGGACCCTGAGACCGTGACCTGAGCCAAAGGAAGACACTTAACCAACTGAGCCACCCAGGTGCCCCTGGTCACTTCATTTTTAAGTAAGCTGTACCTCCAACGTGGGGCTCGAATTCACGATCCCTGGATCGAGTCACATGCTCTATCAACTAAGCAAGCCAGGCGCCCCTACATTGGTCACTTTAATAATGCAATACCTACATCTCTGTCTTACTTTCTCAACTATATCCAGAATTTCCACGTTCTATTTTATGGGAACAATAGCATCACCACTATTCCACTTACAGTTCTTTCCTCCTCTGCCTTCCAACTTGTAACCCTTACATGTACACTGTCAAGACGGGGAACATTTATATCCTGTTCTGTAATCGCAATTAAGTCTTCCTTGCTTTGTCTAAGGTTTGACTCTAGAAACTGAAAACCAGTATTTGGTCTATTATGGTTATTTAAATCCGTTCACTGAGTAGCTAAGTTTTATGCTATGATTAGATTTTCTTGTCTATTTCACTGAAGCTTTAATCTATGTGCCACTGTTCAAATGAATTCTCTTTCTCATCCTCCCAGCAGCTGTTTGAAATCACCTGATATATTAGGTTGCTTCATGTTTGAAACAGGCTTTCTTGTACAGTTGTAAATATTTTCTTTTCCCTGAAGTTTCCACTTGTCCTTGTTTCAGGGGATGAAGAAATGTATGCCATCCATGTGTGCCATCATGTTTCCTCCAGCTTCTTATCCAATCCATATATTAAAATTCATTTCATTTGGCTATTCTCATTTGGAGGGTTCGTCTCCCAGTTGGTCTATTCTTGTACAATTACTATTCTGTAAATTTTTAGTTGCATTTCTTTTTTTAAAATTTGCATTTTGAACTCTTTCTCTTTTGCAAAGTCTGGGCTTTTTTTTTGTTTTATGGATACAATAGCTTCTTGGATATTTCTGAGAACTTTAACATTTTTAGGTTCTTTTCTGTGCCTTAAGTTATTTTCTCAGGAGTCAGTTCTTCATGTACTTTTAGGTACTTTTTCATATTGCAGGCTTTTGATAAATGGTGATTTTCAGCCAGACAGGTGCACAAGCAGGCCTGGGAGCTTTGCTCAGAGTGGGTAACCACTGGGAAGGAATCAAGCACGCTGCAGGGCCCCCAGAGGACACGAGGCCAATTGAGCATCAGAGCACAGTAAGTTCACGGTCAGCCAGCAGGCCTAAGTGGAAGAAGGTAGACAGTGTGCACCTGGAGCCCTGTACGGAAGAGTACATCTTCCCTGACCAGTCCTTTTAGAACGGCTGGTCTAAACAAAGTCTTGCTTCCAATGCCCTATGTATTTTCTTCATGCCAGGAATTGATAATATATTTCCTGTTCCTTTATTTTATTATACTCTGACTGTACCACTACACTACAGATAAACAGATGCATAAGACATGTATATGAGATAAGATGGGGCACGTTCCAATCAGTAAAGACTTGGTTTATAGTCTTTGTAAGTACATGTGATAATCTTACAATTAGGGACACTCTCCAAAGGTAATTCTACCTTTGATATATATTATATAATATTTAGGGTAATTAATTTCATATGATCATAAGTTGCAAAGCCCTAATTTTGCTTGTTTTTAAAAAATTTTTTTTTAAAGATCTTATTTATTTATTTGACAGAGATAACAAGCAGGCAGAGAGGCAGGCAGAGAGAGAGGGGGACGCAGACTCCCTGCTGAGCAGAGAGCCCTATGTGGGGCTCCATCCCAGGACCCTGAGATCATGACCTGAGCTGAAGGTGGAGGCTTACTTAACCCCCTGAGCCACTCAAACACCCATTTGTTTGTTTGTTTTTATCTTCTATTCACCCAAATACACACACACTAAGTCAAGGAGGTAATCACATTATTCAGAGAGTAAGGCAATACTTAAGCCTTTCTAGTTTATGAATACCACACTAGCACTACAGAAGTTGTCAAAAATAACCAAAGAAGTCATTCAAATTGATTCCTAACACCCACATTTCAAGAAGTTCTGTGTATTTTGGTCAAGACCAAATCCTTCATAATTAAATGCAAATCCTTGCTAGTTGAAAATGACCCTTGAGAAGGAGGAACAAAGAAGGCTGAATAAAGCACCCGGCTTCACCTCAGAAGTGCAGAGCCAGGGTTGTAACTCTTATCTCCCCTCTACTAATCCAAGGAAGAGAGATCTAGGACAGCAAAATCCTGCTGCCCACCAAAGGCTGCTCTCCCCCTTACCCATCCAGTAGTTATCAAGGTCTCCCGGAATTGTATCATGGGCTTTTTCTTGTCACTTTCTAAGTTCTCCTAGGGCCTCCTACATGTGCAACAGTTAACACCACCATGCTGATATCTCCAATCTATGCAAGCAACTCACATCTCTATGTAGAGATCTAAGTCCCTAACTTGTTACACAATTTTATTTCTAACTAATTTCCAATTAGTTCTAACTAATTAATTGATATCTTCAATGTAGGCTAAACTCAGAAGCATTCATCCTTGCCCATAAAGCCATCTCATCTTTCTTTCTACAAGCCATAATGGTAACACCACCTCCCAGTCAACCAAACCAAGACTCCCCACACCTTCTCAGGCAGGCCCTGTTCAATGATCTTAATGTCTCCCACATCTCTCCGGGCTCCTTTATCTCCTTTATTAGCTATTCAAAAGCATCTGGCAACTGGCCCATTATTTACAAAAATATTAGAAGAGGCTTTTGTTTTGGAGTTTGCACTAATATAAAGAAAAAAGATAAAGTTTTTAAGTATTCTATCCTGTCAGTAGTACTCAAACTCATTAAAAAATTCCTTCTACAAGTTAATAAAAAATATGAGACTTACTTAAATGGTGTGAAAAAAAATGGTAAAATAGCTTCTTTTTTCTGGCTCATTTTCACCTGGGAACCAGATATAAAAATATTTTAATATATTATAAGTGAGAAAAAAATTAGTTTCATTTTGAAATACAAACATCGATTAAAATGTCTCATTGGGGATACTTATTACTTTGAAACTAAATGGAATTTTATGTTACTACATTACTCCATAAATATTTAAGGAGAAATTTCAATTATCATACTATCACAATAACCTGAGAATTAATCATACCAAGCTTCTTGCAAAATAACATATTGTAATGTAATTAATACTTGCAAGCTTGCAAAATTAACATATTGTAATGTAGTTAATATTTCTTTTACTCTTAGAAAACAAAACAAGCTGCATTAACAGTATTAAGGATAACAAAGTTTCCTTTAAATTGTCACTTTCTTACTTAGCTTAATGTATATGGTAATGTACATGAAATAACAACAAATGTTGCAATCTCTACTACTACTTCTGTGGGGCAAATTCCAATCAACAGAGTTGGAGTGTAGTCTTTATAAGCATATGTGATAGTCTTACAATTAGAGATATTTATCAAAGGTAATTTTACACCTCAAACTCATTCATGGAATGTGCACCTCACAAATGTTAAACTTTGCGACACTAGTCAAAAACAAAATTTAAAGATAATAAACTATAGAAAATAATTTCTTAAAACACAGAATCAAATATTTTTACTTAATATATTTGGTTTTAAAGTTGTAGCAGTATCCATCATTGTGTGTGTCTTATTTTACCTTGAATTGTTCAAGAATCTGCATTGCATTTGTAAACATGCTCTCTGCCCTGAAGAGATCAGTGTTGTTAAGATAATCTATGGGAAGGATACCCTGTAAAAAATAAAGACTGGTTTAATATTAGTATTAATATTATTAGTATTAATAGCTCAGGCTATTCTTATAAAACAAAATAGACTTATAAAGGAACCACTAAAGACAAGACAGGTAGACAAATAACTTACTGAAATAATTAAGCAAAATATCTTTTTAAAAATTATAATTGAAAAATGTTCCATTATTTTTTCTACAAAGTAGATATAATAAGTTCTATAAAGCAAAGAGATGAAACAGGTTCAATAAAACCCAGTTATCTGTCAAAAGACTACTATGTGTTAAGAAGTGAATGAGGACCCAGGAGCAAGATGGCGGAGAAGTAGCAGCTGAGACGACATCAGGTAGCAGGGGATCAGCTAGAGAGCTTATCAAACCATTGCGAACACCTACAAATCCAACGGGAGATCGAAGAGAGGAAGAACAGCAATTCTGAAAACAGGAAATCGACCACTTTCTGAAAGGTAGGACCAGCGGAGAAGTGAATTGAAAGCGACAGGAGGATAGACCGTGGGGGAGGGGCCGGCTCCTGGCAAGCGGCGGAGCCACGGAGCACTAAATCGGGACTTTTAAAAGTCTGCTCCACGGAGGGACATCGCTCCAGAGGCTAAACCGGGGTGAAGCCCACCCGGGGTCAGCGTGGCCCCAGGTCCCGCAGGGTCACAGAAGGGTGTCTGAGTGTCGCAGAGCTCGCAGGTATCGGAGCGGGAAGCCGGCTACAGAGACGGAGCCGAGGAGTGAGCTCTCAGCTCGGGGTCACCTTGAACCGGTCGCAGGCTGGGTGAGCTCGGAGCGCGGCCAGAGGCGAGGGACATGGAAGTAGCCGGGGCTTTTCTCTGAGGAGTGGAGCCCCGAATCTCAGCTCTTCCGGGCCGGAGACTAGGAGGCCGCCATTTTCATTCCCGTCCTCCGGACTCTACGGAAAGCGCTCAGGGAACAAAAGCTCCCGAAAGCGAAACCGAGCGGATTACTTAGCCCGGCCCCTGGTAAGGACGGTGCAGCTCTGCCTCGGGCAAAGACACTTGAGAATCACTACAACAGGCCCCTCCCCCAGAAGATCAAAAGAAATCCAGCCAAGACCAAGTTCACTTAACAAGGAGAGCAGCGGAACTCCAGAGGAGGAGAAAGCAAAGCTTGGAATTCATGGCTTTCTCCCCATGATTCTTTAGTCTTGCAGTTAATTCAATTTTTTCTTTTAAGGGCATTTTCCTAGGGTCTTTGCCACCCTTTTAGTATTTTATTTGCTCCTTCATATAATTGTATCTGGAAAAAATGACAAGGCGGAAAAACTCACCACAAAAAAAAGAACAAGAGACAGTACCAAAGGCTAGGGACCTAATCAATACAGACATTGGGAATATGTCAGATCTAGAGTTCAGAATGACAATTCTCAAGGTTCTAGCCGGGCTTGAAAAAGGCATAGAAGATATTAGAGACACCCTCTCTGGAGATATAAAAG